>JAGGAV010015659.1:0-35156 GCA_017657295.1 Termitomyces sp. DKA64 | reverse complement strand
TATGGACCAGCAGGCTTGTCATCAACTGAGTTGCTTGGTGGTTGTGAAGTACTGTAGGTTGTTGTGGTCTGAGTAGATTTGTATGTGGTGTGGGGTTCCTTTGAGGTAGGCCTTCCACTGCCAGAAGGCTTCAATGATTGCAAGGAGCTCCTTGTTGTAGATGTTGTAATTGAGCTCCACAGGGATCATTGAGTGGGTGTAGAAGGCAATGGGTGGAGGTCCTTGCTATCAGAACCCATTTGCAAAAGTATCCCAGTGATGGCATAGTTGGAAGCATCGCATTTGAGTACAATGGGAAGAGCAGGGTCTAAGTGATGAAGGATTGGGGTGGAGGTGAAGGCCTCCTTCAGGAGAGCAAACACACTTTGGCACTTACTGTCCCAGTCCCAAAGAATGTCCTTCTGGGTAAGTCAGTTGAGAGGTTTTGTGATGCCAGAGTAGTTGTCAATGAACCAGTGGTAGAAATTAGTGAAACCCAAGAAGGACTGTACCTTTTTTATGTTCTGGGGCTGGGGCCAATTGAAGATGGCCTCAACCTTTGCCAGGTCCATTTGTATGCCATCTGGAGTGATAATAACTCCCAGATACTCAAGCTCAGTGGTGTGGAAGGAACACTCCTTGGGTTTGGCATAGAGGTGGTACTCCTGGAGTCATTCTAGGACATGTTGGACATAACCCCAGTGTTCTTCCAGGGAGTTCAAGTAGACAAGGATGTTGTCCAGATACACAATAACAAAGATGTCATTCATGTTGTGGAAGATATTGTTCATGAAGTACTGGAAGGTAGTGGGGGAGTTTGTCATACCAAAGGGCATCACAAGATACTTGAAGAGGCTGTAGTGGGTGTGGAAGGTAGTCTTCCATTCATGTCCCAGAGCAATCCAGACATTGTTGTAGCCAGACTGGAGGTCTATCTTTGTGTAGACCGTGGCACTGTGGAGGTGGTCAACAAGGTCACTGATCAGGAAAAGGGGATACTGAGTTTTTTTGGTGACTTTGTTAAGTCCCTGGTAATCCACACAAAGATTGAGGGAGCCATCCTTCTTCTTGGCAAAAAGAACAGGGGCTCTGGCAGTGGAGATTGAGGGTCAGATAAAGCCCTTCCCAAGCATGTTGTTGAGGTAGTCCTTGAGAGCCTGGAGTTCAATTTTCAACATATTGTAGATCTTGCTGAAGGGAGGGGAGGTGCCATCTTTGAGGTTGATTGTGTGGTCATAGGATTGATGCAGGGGAAGTTTCTTCATGCTTCCTTCAGAGAACACATCAGCAAATTCATGATACTCTAGAGGAACTACTTTGCATAATATTTGTTCCTCTGTCTTTGGAGTCTCAGGTGAGATGGTGCCAGCATGGATCTGCTCTCCAGAAGTGTTGGGGTGATCTGGAGTTGGAAGGTGGGGGTACTGTCCTGCAAGATCCATACAAAAGGAATGGTGCCAATGATTTTGATGTTGAGGTCCTCCAGATTGATGGTGTCAGGCAATGGAAATGTGGTGGTGGGGTCTGGGGTTGTTGGGGGTCAAGTGGAGTAGTTTGGGCCCTTGTACTGGTTGTGGGGAATGTTGGGGAGAAGCTGTTGGGGTGTGCCTACAGGAGTTTAGGGCAGGGTTGCTTCTTCCTCCTCTACTGGGTCATCCTTAGGCAGAGTGGGGGTGCCAGTGGCTCTAGTACTGCTGGGAGCCAAATTGGAGTTGTTGGGGTCATGGGGGGAGTAAGGGTAGAGTGTGATGGTGGCTGCCAGGCAGGCTTTGGAGTCAGAAAACTGCATGGTGAGGTCCTTCCAGTTGATGTTGGGGTTGACATCACACAGCCAGAGTAGTCCAAGCATAATTAGGGTCATCTCCAGAAGTTGAGTAATGAGGAGGAGGGTCAGGAATTGCAAACCATTGTTGAGGGTGAAGGAGGCAGGATGGAATTTGGTGATTCTGGAGGAGGCAGGTCTTCTGCCAAACAGCTGTAGCTCCAGAGGCATGTTAAGGGGTTCGTGGGAGAGGTTGAGCTGGTTACTGACAAAGGTTTTAGAGGCTCCACTGTTGACAAGGGCAGGTAGAATGGTGGGGGAGTTGCTGAGGTGGGCATTGATGATGAATGATCATGTGGATTGTGAGCAGAGCTGCAGAGGGGTTTGGGGAATGTTGGGGGTAACTTCTAAGACATCAGGGTTGGGAGAGATGTTGAAGGGGACTGGTCCCAGGTTGGGTGAGCTATCTCAATCAAGGCAGAGTGTGAGGCTGGGCCAGTCAATGTGAGGGGTAGTTGTTCAGAGCCAGGAAAACCTAAGAGCGAGGGGGGTGGAGGCATGCAACTTTGTAATCAATAGTCAGAGGTCTTGCTGTTGCCCATTGGCAAAAGTGATCCTCATCTCTATGCAGTGAGTGATGTCACTGGCAGAGATCAGATCACCATTGAAGAGCTTTAGGGGGATTGGGAGGGGGAGTCACCAGGGAGGTTGTGGGGCAAGTGCTGCTAGAGATTTGTCAATGAAGTTGTCAGTTGTGCCACTGTTGATCAGGGCAGGTATCAAGTCAGGGGAGAAGAGGAGATTGGTGTGGAGGAGGTGGTTATGGGCAGAGTGTGAGGGGAGGTATGCTGAGAGGGTTTCCAGAGCAATTACTGTTGCATGGAGGAAAGTAGACAGGGCAGAGAAGATGTCAGAGTCTAATCCACAAATTAGTGTGTCTTCAGGACCTAAACCACCAGGTCATTTTCTGTAAACTGATAGTTGCAGTCTTCCCCATCAATGGTCCAGATGGCATGTCCCATAACCTGGTGTTTAGGGCAGTCATTGATGCTCACCACATAGAATACATGCCCCTTCCTTCTGTTGTCATGCCTGGGTCTCTGCTGGGATATCGATCCAGGGCTGATCCTTGATCTGGTTGGCATACAGGGCCTCCTGATTGTCCATGAGGTCCAGGGGATTGTCTAGGTCTGGGGGGTCATCAGATCCAGGGTCTGGAGGGTCCAGGGCATTGCAGAGATTGGTGGCATTAAGCTGAGCAGGGGGTTGAGGTCTGGAGGGTCATGTCATACTAGCTGGGCCTTATTTGGGGGAAAAGTGGGGTGCAGGGTTGGCAGACATTGTGGGGGCAAGAGTTCAATTGTTGTTGGTTGCCCTGGGCTGCCAGCCAAGGTTGCCAGAGGGGTTCCAGTTATTCTGTGGGCCTTGGTTTTTGCTTTGGTCTTCCCAATAGTGCTGATCAATCTGGGTGACCAGTGCCTTGTATCCATCATACATGGGCTGCTTGGGTGTGAGGTGGAGGATGCAGCAAAGGGCAAATAGGAGGGCATTACAGTTCCATCCTGTCTTGTAGGCTTCCCACTCAAACCAGATAATGAAGGTTGTAAACTGTTCATTGTTATGCATCTGGAAGTTGTACAAGTGTTCTTCTACCTTTGCTACAGTGTCAAATACTCCAAACTTACTGGAGAATTCCTGTGTGAAGGTGGGCCAATTGGAGAGTACCAGGTTGTTGGGGTTGAACCAGAACAGTGCTGTGTAATGATTGAAGGCAATGCCCTGCAAGTAGGAGGCAGCAAAGGCCACTTGTGAGCTCTCAAGCTGAAAGGTGATGGGCTTAGCTTGAAACATTGTAAGACACTATGTTAGGAAGGTTTGCCACTTCCAAGGATCTCAGATGTTGAAGGGTCCTGGTTTCTGAATGTCAAGCTTTCCTTCCCAGGCCAGTGCATCACATGTGTTGTTCTGGGCATTTTGGAGGCCAGTGTGTCATGTGTGTTGTCCTGGGCATTTTGGGTTCAGGGCAGGGGTCCAGCATTGTAGTAATAATAGTAGTTGTTCCCACCTCCATGCTGAGGGGGAAAGTTGTCCATGGCTGAGCCCCATCAACATGGGGGGGCCAGTCCCTGAGAAGCTCAGGAGCTCCTTCTTGAGGGGCAGGTTCTCCACCAGGGATCTTCAGCTCATTAATGTAAGAGAAGGTGTGGGTGGAAGTGAGGTCATCATTGGGAAAAAGGGGTTGAGGGGGTTTCTGGGCAGGGCATTCAGGCTTGGTGGGCTGGTCCCAGGTGAAGAATGTGCTGGGGATGGAGTTGGCCCAGGGGCAAGTGGAGAGGGCCAGAGTGTGAGTGGTGGGCTGGTCAAATAATCCTCTGATGGGGTTGAGAGATCTCAGGATGTTGGATGGGGTGTTAAGCTCCTTCTGTTGGCAAGGAATGGGGGCCAGAGCTTTGGCTTGGGCCCTGGTGGGTTCTTCTCATTGCATGTGGAAGGAGCAAGTGGGGTCCAAGGGGTCTTCAAAATGGTGGGGGTTTGGGCTGGTGTGGATCTTATTGACCAGGGCATGGAGTTCTTCCTAGAGGCTGCCATTGATCCCAAGGGTACTCCTGATGTTCTCAGGGAGGGTGCCCTGCTGATAGCACTCATAAAAATTCAGAGGACAATCTGCCCAGATCTCTGGTATTCCAGAGATATTTTGATGTCCCAGGCTGATGAGGAGGGCTCTTGCTCTTTTGGCAAATTCAGCGGGAGTTAGATGGAGGGAGTGGAGGACCTCATCATGTTGTTGGACATAGGCTTTGACTCATTGCTGTCTAGGAGAGGGTGGGGCTTGGATGGGGGGAGCAGCAGATGGTCAAGGCCAAGGAGGGAAGTAGCTGTCAAATTGTTTGAGAGGGACTGAGGCTGCAGCAGGAACAGGGTAGGCATAGTGTCAAGGGACTTCCTTTTCTGACCTCTGCCCCTGACTGACACCAACTTGCCACAACCAATTCCACTCCCCTGAGGCTCATTTGATGTCTTTAGGGTGTTCTACAGATCTCTGGAGATCTCTGGAGACTCCCAGAACTTGCTGTGATCCCTCAGTGAGCACCCTTGGTCAACTCCAGTCATCTATGCAGTTGTTCCTACACCTCTGCCACCTGCTGATCTGCTGCACTGAGCAGCAGGGATCCTTAGGCTTGTTCTCTTTGGATTCCCCTCTGCTAGGTGATTAGTTACTATTTCATATCATCAATTACCAGTTTTAATATACTTTGAATTCCCCTCTGCTAGCCACATCAGTTAGCTGTTGCTCTTGGAGGTCACCCTTACAGCAGAACAAGTCTCCAAATCCTGGTCTGGAAGCTCCTTATAGCCACACAGAACCACCAAGCCCCCTATCTGTTGCTTCCCCACCAGGCCTAAGCATCCATAGAATTCTATGTCTCAGCTTGCCAACCCAGACACTCCCTCAGAGGCCCTGGCCCTGCAGGGCAAAGCCTGGACTCATTTGCTACACCTAGAGAGCCAGGTGCAATTGACCCAGTCTTCCCTTACCCATCACACAACTGAACTCTCCACCCTTTGCCAAACCATTGTGCTCATTTCCCAGTCCCTTCCAGCACCTGCCCTCCATCTCTGTGCCACCCCTGGCAGCTCCAGTAGTTCCCCTGAGCATGAATCCCCTGTCCCATGCCCCCAGATGCATATGATGGCAGTTAGTCCAGCAGAGAACATTTCCTCCAGTCCTGCATCACCTACATTCACCTCAGCAGAGATGCCTTTGACTCTGAGGTGCTGAAAATAGCTTGGGTCCTGTCATACATGAAGGCCAGATGTGCCTCCACCTATGCACTGCAGGTGTTTTAATGCCCCAGAGGTGTTGGAAGTTTTGCTGACTGGGCCACCTTGAAGAGGACTTCCAGGCAGAGTTCTTCCCAACTGACCCTGCCAAAACTGCTGCTTTAGTGCTATGCAACCATTAGTTGGGCAGGCAGCCTATGCTGATGGTCTCCAACTATGCCTCACATTCTGGGATGGCCTGCACCCCACACTACTGGAACATATCAACAACCTCACAGAGGGCCATCCAGACAACAAGTGCATTGCCACTTGGTATAAGGTGGCCTGGGATCAGTGGCAGCTTATGGAGATTTGACAGGAGCTATGCTGCACACACCTGACTCCCCACCCTGCTCTGGCTGCCACTCTCCAGTACCCCACTCCCATACATCCAGCACCTGCCCCTGCTCTGATCATCCCCATGCCATGGCCCTTGCTTCCAGGCATCCCCATGGATGTCAATGCCACCCAACACCATCACCCTGCACCATTACTGTGCCAGAGATGTGGGAAACTGGGGCACTTCATGCAACACTGCCCAATGGGTCTTGAGGTATGCTATCTCTCCATGGCCAAGCAGAAGGAGCTCCTCCTGCAACTATTGGCTGCAAAGGACACTGTCAGAGATCCCTCATCTGACAAGCTGGCACCAGAGTTGACCCTAGAGGAGAGTGGCACTTGCACCCCCCTCCTGGGCCTGGAGGAGGATTTTTAGTCAAGTGACAGATGAGGTGTATGCCTCCATTGCTGGATACTAACAGGTTTGCTTGTCTGCCAATAGAATAAGAAATTGCCTCTTTCAACATCAACAGTCTTAAGACAACAGAACCACAGTACTCCCCTCCAGTGTCCCATTGGTACATAGTAGCTGCAAACTCCTTTGCAAACTCCTTACACCTTGACATGGAGATTGAGACCATGGACACTCAACAGATCTGTGGAGCCACCACCCTCCTGGATAGTGGAGCAATGGAGCTATTCCTGTATTTGGAGTTTGTGAAACACCACTGCCTGACCATGCAGCTGCTCTCCAAGCCCATTCCAGTGTTCAACATCAATGGAATGCCCAACAAAGCAGGTGCCATCAACTCCATGGTCAATCTCATCCTTTGCTACTGGAACCATGCCAAGCATGTGGTCTTTGCTATCACCAGCCTAGGCAAGCAGGATATGATCCTTGGCTTCACCTAGATCTAGGGGGGGGAGTTCTGTGGCTTGCATGACCCAGAGTTCCTGGGTGAGGCAGTGGAAGTTGGAGACTAGATTTATGCCATCACCCTATGCTCCCCACCTTCTATTGTGAAGATCCAAGTCAGCCAGACCACCTCTCAGTGACTGGCCCAGGCCTTCACTGCAAACTCCATGCCCTGAGAATTCCAGGACATCATACCTCCATATCTCCACACATTCAAGGATGTGTTCTCCAAGGCCTCTTTTGACTCACTCCTGGAGCACAAGTAGTGGGAGCATGCCATTGAATTAATGCCAGACTCCAAGCCAGCCAGCTGTAAGGTCTATCCAGTAGCACTGAAGGAGCAGGACAAACTTGACATCTTTCTGCAGGAGAACCTGACCTCCAGATGTATCTGGCCTACCTCAAAGGAACCCCACATCACATACAAGTCTACTTGGACCACAATAACCTGCAATACTTCACAACCACCAAACAACTCAGTCAACAACAGGCCTGCTGGTCCAAAACTCTGTCTGAGTATGACTTCACCATCCATTATCACCCAGGATGACTCAGAGCAAAATCTGACACCCTCACTTGAAGGCCAGATGTCTACCCAAAGAAGTCCTTTAAGGCAGAGAACAATGCATTCAACCATTGCATGGTAATCCCCCCTGAACATCTTCATGCCATGCTGATTATAAATGAGGAAGGAATTCTCCACCAAATCCAAAATGCCCCTCTGGATGCCTTCTTCACCCAGCATGACCCCTGGAACAATTCCATCAACATCCCAAACCCCAACACAACCTTCACACTATTTCTGGATCATTGACTCTTGCTCTGAGATGGTCAAATATACACTCCAGACCACAAGTCCATCTGCCTTGACATCCTCTGGCAGCATCATGACTACAAGCTCTGGGAACACCCAGGAATGTGTAAGACTTTCCAACCAATCTCCTGGACTTACTTTTAGCCAGGAATGAAGAAGGATGTTACCCAGCACATACAAGCTTGTAAACCATGTCTCTGAGCCAAGGTCCCCCAACATCACCTATATAGTCTGTTGAGGCCCCTCCCTCTTGGCCACCACCCCTGGTCCTTGATCTTGATGGACTACATCATTGAACTCCCCAAATTTGAGGGTTTCAATGCCATCCTCATCATAGTTTGCTGACTCACCAAGCAAGCCTTGTTCATCCCCTGCTGCACCACTGACAGTGCCCTAGAGTTTGCCAAGCTGTTCCTCAAACATGTCTTCTCCAAGCATGGACTCCCAGACAACATCATCTGCAACCACAGCCCCTTATTTGTCTCCAGGTTCTGGCAATTCCTATGCAAGGCACTTGAAATCAAGACCAACCTATTGACTGCCTATCATGCAGAGACTGACAGACAAATGGAATGAGTAAACCAGACCTTAGAGCAGTACCTTTGCCTCTATATTAACTATTTACAAAATGACTGGCATGCAGAACTGCCCCTGGCTGAGTTTACCTACAACAACACCCCCCACTCTGCCACTGGAGTCTCCCTATTTTATACCAACAAGGGTTGCAACCCCTGGCTCACCCTGTCCCTCAAGGACATCCCCTCACACATTGCCCACAAAGTTGCCAAAGACCTCCAGTCCCTTCACCAATTCCCCCAGGACAAGATTGACACCCCTGCCAATCAAGCTTACTCCAACCATGCTAACACTCAATGCAAAATGACCCCCAACTGGGTCCCTGGTGCCCTTGTCTGGCTTGACCAACACAACCTCAAGACCCAGAGACCCTCAGTGAAGCTTGACCACAAACAACTGGGCCCCTTCAAGATCTGAAGGTCTCAACTCATGCTTACAAGCTTGACCTACCTCCAGGACTGAAGGGCCTCCACCCTGTCTTCCATGTCCACCTCCTCAAGAAGTACAATCTGGATCCCTTCTCTGGCCAATGCCCAGGCTAACTCCCACCCATTGAGGTCAAGGATGAGTACCACTACAAGGTTGACTATATCCTTGACTCCCACCTTGTCTGCAGACAGCTCTGATACCTAGTCTGTTGGAAAGGCTACAGACCTGAGGACAACACCTTAAAACCCCAGAAGAACCTCTCTAGAGCCTCCACCAAGCTTCAGGACTTCCATTGGCAACACCCCACCAAGCTCTAGGACCCCCAGGACTAGTGTGAACAGATGGCCTCAGTGGGCATAACCCCCACCTCTGGATTTAGCAGGGATTTAACTCCCACTAGTACCACTTATGTTCCCTATCTCATTTTCCTTTATACAAACTGAAAATGACATTAAGACAGCAAGAAAAAACCAATATTTATGATGATACAAGTACAACATGGAACAAACAACATGGAATAGTACAAAAAAAAAAGAGAAGGTCTAAGAAAATTGACCAATGCCAGGACCACCTCACTCCTCCTCCTCTGGGAACCCCCTCTCCATCACCACTATTGCTATGTCCATCTCCATCTGGGCCACCACCATGGCCAGTAACTCCTCATGCTGCAGTAATGCCTCCTCAATGTCAACAGCCACCTCCCACCAGGACCCAGGGTCCACCAATTTGCCATCAGTGACCTGCCAGCAACCACTCCATCTGCCCTAGTTCTTGCTCAAACTCTGGCAGAGGATCCCCCAGCATCCTCTGCAAACCATCCTGAACTGACACAAAAGCCACCATCAAAGGAGTTCCAAGGTCAGTAACAAAGGCAGTCTGGATGAAGGTACTTATGTAGAATCCTCTCCTGCCCCATGGCCACCTCATTGGCCAGCCACCCCTCCCAATGCCTCCCTGCCTCTACCTCTGCCCTGAGCTGCCTGCAGCTCTGGTCCCACCTGCCACTCCACCACTGTAATCTCCTCCAAATGGGCCTCCAGTTGCTCCAGGTACTCTGAGAGCCCCTGGGCCTCAGTGCCCCTCTCCCCTGCCTCCCACAGCACAGACTTGCAATCTCACTAGGCTGCATCCCAATCCTGCCATGTTGCCACCAGCTCCTCCCACAACCCCCAGAGCTCTTCCCCCTGCACCACCAAGGCCCCTCAAGTTCCACTATCTTCTGGCACAGGCCAGGGTCCCCAGACAGCCCCATGAGTGCCCCTGACCCCAGTGAGTAGATGTGCAAACCAGAGGGGCTCACCATCATGACCTCCCCCTGGGGCCTCTTGCTTGGCCCAGCTTCTGGGGGTGGGGATGCCCTCCATTTGCCCTTATCCCATGCTAATGGACCTACCTTCCTGCACCCTCCCCAGAGTGGACCCACCTTCCCTGTGAGTTGCCTCCCACTCTTCCTGCCCTCCAGAACTGATGGCCCTGCCTGCAACAACCCCTCTTCCTGCCTCAACAACCTGCCCTACCATTGTGCCTTGTGCAGCATGGAAGGCAAACTGCCAAGTCCCTATGAGAGCCCAATGTTGGCTCCTCAAACTCACAAGTCTCCCCCCAGTAAGTTCAGATTGCACACTAATGGGTGGGTCAGCCAGAACAGGAGCCAACACCACAGAGGAACTCACTGGTGCCTCCACCTGACACCACTCCAGAGTAGGAGGCCCCCAGATCCTTCCCACAGCCTCTGCAAAATGCTCCACAGGTCACCTTTGACTGTGCAACTTGCTGAGCCTTGGGGATGATCTGTGCCATGCCTGGCCCCAGCATGACCTTGGGGGCACAACTCAATGGGCCCAGAGCTGATTGGGGGGGCTGCCCCAAACTCCCAGCCAGGGAAGGACCCCAGAAAGACCTGGCTATGGCAAGGGACAACTCTGGAAAAGGGTCAGCAATCTTCATCTCCAAAGTGGGGATACTCATGGTGGCAGTACATCACATCCACCCTGCACTGATCCTGCTACAAGTTGTACTCTGCCCAACCCTCCTCATAGGCTGCCCAGACATCAATGGCATTCTTGTCAGAGGGGGGCAGGGTTGGGGATGATGAGGAAGAAGTGGGCATAGTGGATGGAGACATGAGGAAGTAACTGCAATATGCTGGACATGTTGTGGCCCCTTTTATTTTCTCCCAGGGAGCTTCTAATTGAAGAAGCTATCACACTTTGACTTTACTTCCCACACCACTGCAGACTACCAGAAATTTACTCATGCCTCAAAGGGTCTCAATGCTGAAGGGGGGGTGATGTCATGACCCATTCCTGGACCCCCACCTCATCTCCAGACCTCCACTGAGCAAGCCCAGCAAGCCCAGAACACATCCCCTCCTCCCCCAACCTCTATGACACTCGCCTACCTCCAGCACCCACTCTGGCAACTCCCAATGCTTCTCCAGAAATCCCCAATGCTTCTCCAGCATTCTCTGTGATCTCCCCAGCCCTTCCCTAGTGTCTGGGTAACTCCAAAGTCCCTCCACCCTCCCCCAGCACACATCATGGTTATGCATCAAGACACTACCAACACCTGGCTAGTCAGTCTCAGGATGCCCCAAACAATCACACCCAAGACCTGCCTGCATGGTCCAACCTCAGACCCAGGGTCCCAGAGGAGTTCCCCCCATAGGTACTTAAGCCATATAGTAGTAATAGCTAAAGTAGTCTTGATAATACCTACATTCTTGTGTTTGTTACATCTCTCATGTCTCCATCTCCTTGTTCCATATTGTCTGGTCCTCAATCTTATTGTTTTCCAATCTCATCTGTCTTAATCTTATCAGTCTTGATCTTGTCAGTTTCCATTCTCATCTCCATCTCTCATCTATTCTCTAAGTCTTGTCTTGTCTCATTTCCTTCAGTTTCTTGCCTCAACTCTACTTCCATCCCCCATTAGAATCCATCCCACTTCAGAACCTTGAAAACCTCTCCATACTCTTAACTCAGACCCATCTGGGTTGACCCCTAGCTCTTGTTATTTAACTCTGGAGCTCCATATCATACTTGCTCCCTACTCATCCATCACTCCCACTCCTCCATATAGCCTACTAAAGTATCCTGGACTTCCCCAGACCACCATTACCACCTTTGCCTACTCTGTTTTGTTCTTCTGGAGCTCACTGGAGCCTGGGATTGTGAGTACAGACATTGTGTCTGCCTAGTAAGGGACTTGCCCAGTGCAGCTGAGCCCCCAGGTCAGTAGAACCTGACAGCCCTGGGCCCAATCTACTTTGGGGTTGTGCTCCTGGAGCCAGGTGAACCCAAGGATCATATCCTGCTTGCCTAGGCTGGTGACAGCAAAGACTGCATGCTTGGCATGGTTCTGGTAGCAGAGGACAAGATCTACCATGGAGTTGATGGCACCTGCTTCATTGGGCATTCTGTCAATATTGAACATCAGAATGGGCTTGGAAAGTGGCTGCATGGTCAGGGAGTAGCATTTCACAAACTCTGAATCCAGGAACAGCCCTGTTGCTCTGCTATCCAGGAGAGCAGTGACTCTGTGGGTTTGCTGAGTGTCTGTGGTCTCAATCTCCATGTCAAGGTGCAAGGAGTTCACAGAGGGGTTTGCAGCTACTACATACTGCTGGGGCAGTTGGCATTCCCAGGTGGGGTGGCACAGATGGAGCCTAACTGGCATTGGGGAGCTCAGCTTGAGGTCCAGAGTGGGTGTTTGTATGTCTGGAGGGGGATACTGAGGTTCCTTTGTCTTAAGGTCATTGATATCAAGGTGGACAATTTCATTTTCTATCAACAGACAAGCAAACCTGTTAGTACTCAGCAATGGAGGTGTACATCTCATCTGTCACTTGACTAAAATTCCTCCTCCAGGCCTGGGAGGGGGGCACAAGCATCACTCTTCTCTGGGGTCAACTCTGGTGCCAGCTTGTCTGGTGAGGGATCTCTGACAGGGTCCTTCACAGCCAACAGTTGCAGGAAGAGCTCTTCCTGCTTGGCCATGAAGGGATAGCATACTTTGAGACCCAACAGGCAGTGTTGCATGAAGTGCCCTGGTTTCCTGCATCTCTGGCACAGTAACAGCAGGGAGCAGTGCTGTCAGACAGTATTGATGTCCATGGGGATGCCCAGTGGCAAGGGTTGTGGTGCAGGGATGACTGGAGCAGAGGTGGGTGCTGGAAATATGGGAGTGGGGTACTGGAGAGCAGCAGCAGGAGTGGGGCAGGAAGTCAGGTGCATGCAGTGTAGCTCCTGTCAAATCTCCATGAGCTGCCACTGATCCTGGGCCACCTTATACCAAGTAGCAATCTGCTCATCATCTGGATGGCCCTCTGCAATTGTTGATACATTCCAGCAATGCAGGGTGCAGGCCATCTCAGAATATGAAGCACAGTTGGAGACCATTGGGCTGGGCCACTTGCTCAACTAACACCCAGAAAGAGTCAATATACTTGTCCAGCATCCTGTCAATATACTTGTCCAGCATCCTGTCAATATACTTGTCCAGCATCCTTTTCCCTTGCCCATACTGCTCCCAGTTGCATAGCACTAAAGTGGCAGTTTTGGCAGGGTCAATTGGGAAGAACTCTGCTTGGAAGTCCCTTTCAAAGGCAGCCCAGTCAGCAAAACTTCTGACACATGCAGGGTGCCAAAACACCCACAGCACACAGGTGGAGGCATGTCTGGCCTTCATGTACAACAGGACCCAAGCTATTTTCAGTGCATTGGAGTCAAAGGTGTCTCTGCTGAGGTAAATGTAGGGGATGCAGGACTGGAGGAAATGCTCTCTACCAGACCATTTGCCATCATATGCATCTGGGAGTGCAAGACAGGGGATTTGCACTTGGGGGTTTACCAGAGCTGCTAGGGGAACTACTGGGGCTGCCAGGGGTGTTCCTGTGGCTGAGGGTGGATTGCAGGTAGGTGGCAGGCACTTTAGTAGTGCCTGAAGGGACTGGGAAATGAGCTCAGTGGTTTGGCAAAGGATGGAGAGTTCAGTCATGTGATGTGTGAGGGAAGATTGGGTCAATTGCACCTGGATCTCTAGGTGTAGCAAGCAAGTCCAGGCCTTGTCCTGCAGGGCTGGGGCCTCTGAGAGAGTGTCTGGGTTGGTAAGCTGAGACATAGAATTTTGCAGGTGCTTAGGCCTGGTGGGGAAGTGACAGATAGGGGGCTCAGGGGTTCTGTGCAGCTATGAGGGGCTTCTAGACCAGGATTTGGAGACTTGTTCTGCTGTAAGGGAGACCTCCAGGAGTGGTGGCTAAATCATGCAGCTAGCAGAGAGGAATCTGAAGTATATTAAAACTGGTAATCAATGATGCAAATAGTAACTAATCACCTAGCAGAGCTCGGCAGCGATGTGCCATGCCCAAACCCTGAGGATGATGCACATGGTGCTCAAGCTATTGTCATCACATATGATCAGTTGAAGAAGTGCATGGCTTTGTTCCTTCTTTTCAGAATATATGTCTCATCTTGTCCAGGCAAATCGTTAGTTTCAACCATCAGGTGCATACTCCAACTACTTTCCTAAGTGTCAACCTAATTTGTTTGAGAAGCTTGGCCTTTTCCTTGCAGGATGCTGCCAACTTGGGCAATCATATGCCCTTATCCTTGCTGCCCATGACCTTTGTGAAGGCCTTGAAAATATTCAGTCTATGTTTTATCAGAATGCTACTTATCTAGCTCTGGCTCTCCTAGAAAGAAGGACCACTCTGAGTCCTGATAGTACTGATAAACCATTTTGCTTCTGGTTGAAGGCTCTTGCAGAGGTATGCAACATGTTCCATGAGTGCCTGGATGAGTTCAGAAAATACATGGTCAGTTTTCTGTGATGATCTGGTTACAGGAAGTACTGAAAGTGTGGCCCCAGAATGAAAGTGCAAAAGTCAAGAATCTCATGTCGAAATTCAGTGGGAATTTACTGGTGTGTTCTGGGTGTTTCAGACAGGTAGATTGTCAATTGAATGGTCTCACCAGGATTGTGCTTTGGAACTTGAAGTGCACAAAGGTGACTACCCTTTCAAAAGTGCTCAAATCTGGCATTTTACCATAATTCACTATCAGATACCACTCACATGCGTCATTACATCAATAATCTTGCAGACAAGATTAGTGAAGATCTTGATGATATAGTTCCTGCCTTCATGTTCTTTAACAAATATGGTATTTCCACCCCTGAAGTTTTTCCTGTCCATGTGCTAGCTCATTTTTCTTGATGATGTTAGGAATGCCAGCTATGCAATACAAGCAAAGACAGGGCACTGATATCTTGCTTAACATATCAACCATATCCACCTTTCTCTCAGCAGTTACAGCAATGACATTGCAGATCACAGTCAGCATCCAAGAAAACAGTGAATCTAATGACCTTATCTTCCTTGTGAACATGTTTTGGTTTTGTTCCTTGGTTTTGAGCATTGGTGCAGCTGTGAATAGCCTTATTGCACTTATTTGGAAATGTACACCATAGTAAGTTACAATGAATCTAGCTGGTGCATTTTCTGTGACAATATATAGTGGTTCTAGAGGCCATCATCTTCCAGCCTGGGTGACAATATGGTTTCATGTTGAAGCACCAGTATTTCTTGCCTCTTCAATTGCATGTTTCTTGGCAGGACTAGTTCTTTTTGCCCACTCTTCTGGTCAAAAGAAACATACAAAAATTATGACTTTAGTAACCACTGTAGTCACCTCACTTGGTCACCTTACATTAGTCATTTGGTTGGGATATGAACAGTACATTGCTCCCTTCTGTCTGCCTGATGCACCATGGCAGCAATTTGGAAGACCTATTCATAATTGGATGTCATCCATGTCTATGTAATGTAGTAGCCAGCATCCTGACTGCAGTTGGCTAGATATTATTGAAATGCATTGTTAATGCATCTGACTTGACTACACATGCTTACATAAAACAACATCTTATATTCACTCTACTATAGCCCAATCCATATAACAGTCTGATTTTGGTTGGGTTAGCTATGCAAGGTTGTTCAAACTTAGTAACTTCATTACTTTTTTTGAATCTTCAGCCACAAACTTGAGACTATCACTTCTTGGCTACTATCTTTGGCAGCTCATCAAACTTCTGACTTCATTAGTGCCATGTTGACAATGTAATTCATGATTAGTGCAGGTGACTCACAGCCAGCACTTCAAAATGCTGGTGATGCACTGGTGCAGCCTTCCCAGATGCTTACCATATTTGTGTATAGGCCCCTGATGGCTGGAGGACTTTCAGTGTCCCATATAAGGACAATTGTCAATCCTGGTGGTACACCAGCAGATGAATTGGTAGTGTCTGGTACATCACTACCAGCAATACAGGTAGCCCTGTTGGACCCAAGATTACCCAAGCATGTTGCACTACCCAAAAGCAGCATGCCAGCACATAATACACACTGTTTAGGGCATTACAACCACAATGGTCAGGCACTATAAGAATCTGTGGGCCAGACCAATCATTTATGCAGAAAACACACTATTATACAATTCATCTGGGCTGGACATCAAGAAATGACAATGGTGTTGTTGATGTGAAAAAATTGGAATGAGCAGCATCTCAAACAGATGTGAGCAGATACACCTGGTATGAATGCAACAGTCAAAATCCATAGATGCCCTGCAAGTAGGAGGTGGTGAAGGCCACTTGTGAGCTCTCAAGCTGAAAGGTGATGGGCTTAGCTTGAAACATTGTAAGACACTGTGTTAGGAAGGTCTGCCATTTCCAAGGGTCTTGGCCATTGAAGGGTTTCAGTTTCTGAATGTCAAGCTTTCCTTCCCAGGCCAGTGCATCATATGTGTTGTCCTGGGCATTTTGGGTTCAGGGTGGGGGTCCAGCATTGTAGTAGTAATAGTAGTTATTCCAAGTTATCCATGGCTGGGCCCCATCCACCAGGAGGTCCACTATTGGGAGGCCCACTGCCAGGGTTTGGGCCAGCATTGCCCAGAGGAGGTCCCAGGGCCCAGTGAAGAGGAGGGGGTCCTCCAGGAGTCAGCAGCCAAAAATTGTTGGCATTGGTGAGGCAGTTAGGCAAGGGAATGGGTGGGGGTTGGGGCAGTGCAGGTGGAAGGGCTGTTCTGGGGGCTCTGGGGCTGAGAGGCTGTTGGAGGGGGAGTGGGGGGTTGTTGCAGAGAGGTGGGGCATATCCCCAGGAGGTGTGGAGGTCAACATGGGGGGGTCAATCCCTGGGGAACTCAGGAGCTCCTTCTTGAGGGGTAGGTTCCCTGCCAGGGGTCTCTGGCTTGTTGATGTAAGAGATTGTGTGGGTGGAAGTGAGCTTGTCATTGGGGGCAAGGGGTTGAGGGGGTTTTTGGACAGGGTGTTCAGGCTTGGTGGGCTGGTCCCAGGTGCAGAAGGCACTGGGGACAGAGTTGGCCTGGGGGCAAGTGGAGAGGGCCAGGGTGTGAGCAGCAGGCTGGTCAAATAACCCTCTGGTGGGGTTGAGAGACCTCAGGATGTTGGATGCAGCATTGAGCTCCTCCTGCTGGCAAGGAATGGGGGCTAGGGCATTAGCTTGGGCCCTGGTGGGTTCTTCTTGTTGCACATGGAAGGAGTGGGTGGGGTTCAAGGGGTCTTCAAAACAGCAGGGGTTTGGGCTGGTATAAATCTCATTGACCAGGGCATGGAGCTCTTCCTGGAGGCTGGCATCAATCCCAAGGGTACTCCTGATGTTCTCAGAGTGGTGCCTTGCTGGTAGTGCTTGTAGAAGTCTAGGAGGCAATCTACTCAGGTCTCCAGTGTTCCAGAGATGTTTTGGTGTCCCAGGCTGATGAGGAGGGCCTTTACTCTTTTGGTGAATTTGGCAGGAGCTAGGCAGAGAGAGTGGAGGACCTCATCACATTGTTGGATGTAGGCTTTGACTCATTGCTACTTAGGAGAGGGTGGGGCTTGGATAGGGGGAGCAGTGGAGAGTCAAGGCTGAGGGGGAAAGTGACTGTCAAATTGTTCTGGAGAGACTGGGGCCACAGCAGGGACAGGGTAGGCATAATAGGGTCTGGGGGGAAAACCTGAGGGTACCAGGGCCATGGGTGCCCAAGGGGCCAAAGGGGTGTCAGGCTGTAGGCAGGGGTAGGTCCCTTTGACAGGGTACAACAAGGGGCAGCACCAGTCCAGAGGTGGGCCCTGACTGATGGATGGGCTGTAGCAAGTTGGGTTTCATTCTGGGGCCCAGTACTGCAGAGTGGTTGTGATGTAGCAGTCAGGCATTGGATAGAGTGGAGGATAATAGGGGTCAGGTACCAGCCTACCATAATAGTCAGTTGGATAGCCAGCAGACAGGTAGGCAGGATTGTAGTTAGACATTGGGAACAGGGTAAGGGGAGAGTCTTGATATTATGTCAGGTTCTGCTGACCCAGGGGCTCAGCTGCACTGGGCAAGTCCCTTACTAGGTGGACACAATAATTATACTCATGATCCCAGTCTCCAGTGAGCTCTGGAAGAGTGTAACAGGGTAGGTGAAGGTGGTAACAGTGGTCTGGGAAAGTCTGGGGTACTCTGGTAGGTTGTATGGAGGAGTGGGAGGGATGGACAAGTAGGGAATGAGTACAATATGGAGCTCCAGAGTTGAATAACAAGAGCTAGGGGGCAACTCAGGCAAGTCTGAGTTAGGAGTATGGGGAGGTTTTAAAGGTTTCAGGGTGGGATGGATTTTAATGGGGGAGGGAAGTAGAGGTGGGGTTAATCAGGGAAGTTAAGACAAGGCAAGAAATGGAGGGAAATGAGACAAGATGAGACTTAGAAAATAGACAAGAGACAGAGACAAGAATAGAAACTGATAAGATCAAGACAGATAAGATCAAGACAGATGAGATTGGGAAACAATAAGATTGAGGACAAGACAATATAGAACAATGAGACAGAACACAAGAGAGATGTAGCAAACACAAGAACATAGGTAATATCAAGACTACTCTAACTATTACTACTCTACAGCTTAAGTACCTGCAGGGGAAACTCCTCCAGGACCACAGGTCTGAGGTCAGATTGTGCAGGCAGGTCTTGGATATGATTGTTCAGGGCATCCTGAGACTGGCTAGCTGCATGTCAGTAGTGTCTTGATATGTAACTGTGATACATGCCAGGGGTGGGTAGGGTTCCCTGGACGCTGAGGGGAGGCTGGGGAGATCATGGGCAATGCTAGAGAAGCATTGGGGATCTCTGGAGAAGTGTCAGAGGTTGCCAGATTGGGCACCAGGGTTAGGGGAGTGTTGTAAAGGCTGGGGGAGGAGGGGGATGTGCTCTGGGCTTGCTGGGTTTAGTCAGGGTAGGTCTGGGGGCAAGGCAGAGTCCAGGGACAGGTCATGACAGAACCTCAGTATTTCCCCCCAGACATACAAACACCAACTCCAGACCCCAAGCCAAGCTCTCTGATGCCCATTATGCTTCATCTGTGCTGCCCCACCTGGGAATGCTGACTGCCCCAGCAGTATGTAGTAGCCACAAACCCTTCCATGCATTCCTTGTGCCTCAACATGGAGATGGAGACCATGGACATCTGGCAAACCTGCAGAGTCACCACCCTCCTGAATAGCAGAGTGACAGGGCTGTTTCTAGATTCAGAGTTTGTGAAGTGCCACTGTCTGACCATGCAGCTGCTTTCCAGGCTTATTCTGGTGTTCAACATTGATGAAACACCCAATAAAGCCAATGCCATCAGCTTCATGGTTGATCTTGTCCTCCACTACCAGAACCATGGTGAGTGTGCACCCTTCACTGTCACCAGCCTAGGCAAGCAAGATATGATCCTTGGCTTCATCTGACTCTGGGAGCACAACCCCAAAGTAAACTGGGCCTGGGGTGAGGTAACCATGAGCTGATGCCCCCAGAGGTGTGCCACCTGCACCACTGAGGTCAAGAAATAGTGCTGGGCTGAGGTTCAAGAGCATGTAGCCATTTGGGCTTGCTGTGCTAGTCATTTCCCCTTTTGTGTTGCTGATCTAGACTTTCTGGATTCCCTGCCCCTGGCATTCCCCCATAGAGAGGCCCTCTATGAGGATGACCAGAGTAGTGGAGGGACCCTGGAGGAAGATCTAGGGGGGGAGTTCCATGTCTTGTGTGACCCAGAGTTCCCAGACAAGGTGGTGGAAGTTGGAGACTGGATATACACCACCACCCTATGCTCCCTGCCATCTATCATGGAAATCTGGGCCAGCCAGACCACCTCTCAGCAACTGGCTCAGGCTTTCACTGCAAACTCTGTGCCCCAGGAATTCCATGACATTGTGCCTCCATATCTTCACATGTTTGAGAATGTGTTCTCCAAGGCCTCTTTTGACTTGCTCCCAGAGCACAAGCAGTGGGACCATGTCATTGAATTGATGCCAGACTCCAAGCTGGCCAGCTGTAAGGTCTACCTGCTAGCACCAAAGGAGCAGGATGAACTCGATGCCTTCCTGCAGGAGAACCTGGCCTCCAGTCATATCTGCCCCTCCAAATCTCTGATGGCTTCTCCAGTCTTCCTTGTCAAAAAGAACAACTGGTCTAGGACTACTGGGTTCTTAATACCATGACAGTGAAGAACCACTACCCCCTCCCCTTCATCTCTGAGCTCATCAATAATCTCTGGGGGGTGCAGTACTTCACTAAATTGGATGTTCAGTGAGGCTACAACAATGTATACATCCAGGAGGGAGATGATGAAAGGCTGCCTTCTGGACCAACTGGGGATTGTTTGAACCCCTTGTCATGTTCTTTGGACTCACCAACAGCCCCACCACCCTCCAGATGATGATGAAAAACATCTTGTGGGACCTCATTGCTGAGAGTGTAGTGTGCATATACCTCAATGACATCCTCATCTACACCAAAGCACTAGAGGAGCACCACCAGGTCATGCACATCATCTTGGAACACCTCTGCCTTCAACAGTTCTATCTCAAGCCAGAGAAGTGTGAGTTTGAGCAGACCCAGATCAAGTATCTCAGGCTGATCATCTTGCACAGAGCTGCAGAGATGGACCTGGTGAAGGTGGCAGGTGTTGCAGAGTGGCCAGAGCCCAAGAATAAGAAGGAAGTGCAGGCCTTCCTAGGCTTCACTAACTTCTACTGGAGGTTCATCCAGGATTTCTCCCATCATGCCTGACCATTGTTTGACCTCACTGTGAAGGATGCCACCTGGAGCTGGGCCCCCCTGGAGCAGACAGCCTTCAATGATCTCAAGCATGCTGTCACCTCTGGACCCATGCTCCTCTTCCTGGATGATGACTCTCCCTTCTGAGTGGAAGCTGACAGCTCTGATTTTGCCACCAGAGTTGTTCTGTCACAACAATCCTAGGAGGATGGAAAATGGCATCTGGTGGCCTTCTACTCCAAGAGCCTGAACATGGTGGAGTGCAACTACAAAATCCATAACAAGGAGATGTTGGCCATCATCTAGTCCTTCAAGGAGTGGTGGCATTTCTTGGAGGGTGCATGGCATAAGTTTGAAGTGTGGATGGATCACAAGAACCTCAAGTACTTTTAGATGGCCAAGAAGCTCAATTGCTAGCAGGCCTGGTGGTCCCTCTACCTAGCCAACTTTGACTTCTTGCTGCACCACAAGCCAGGCCAGAGTATAGGAAAAGCTAGATGCCCTGTCCTGGAGAGCAGACCACAGCACCAGGGGAGATCACAACAGTAACATCATCCTCCTCTGATCTGAGTTGTTTGCAATCTGAGTCATGGAAGGCCTGGCTGTCAAGGGAGTGGAGGTGGAGATCCTCTGGAACATCTGGTGAGGGAACTGAGATAGTCTGCAGGAGGAACATTGCTCAGGCAGCCCAGGCACTCAAGTCAGGATGTACCACTGGCACCAAGTCCATCCATGCAGACCAATGGGCCCTCCATGATGGACTCCTGACCTTCTGAGACCACATTTATGTGCCCAATGATCTGGAGCTCTGCCAGAAGATTGTAGAGCAGCATCACAACTCCCAGATTTCAGGACACCTTGGCCAGTGGAAAATGTTGGAGCTAGTGTCCTAGAACTACTGGTGGCCCCAGATGTCCTGGTATATTGGGTCCTACACTAGTACA
Source organism: Termitomyces sp. DKA64 (assembly GCA_017657295.1). Taxonomy (NCBI): domain Eukaryota; kingdom Fungi; phylum Basidiomycota; class Agaricomycetes; order Agaricales; family Lyophyllaceae; genus Termitomyces; species Termitomyces sp. DKA64. The sequence continues at coordinate 13,565 of JAGGAV010015659.1, read as the reverse complement.
TGGGATCTCTGCCTCTAGACCAAGCCCCAACATTGTCTCTCCTCTGGACAGCTCCATCCTCTGCCCATCCCCTTGGAGCAATGGAGCATTGCCTCAGTAGACTTCATTGTAGAGCTCCCTGATGCCCATGGCTACAATGCTATTATGATGATGGTGGACCTTTGTGGCAAGCAAGCCAACTTTGTCCCCACTCATACCACTTGCTCTGCCATGGGTGCCATGAACTTGTACTGGAAGAACATCTGGAAGCTCCATGGCCTCTCTGATGCCTACATGTCTGACTGGGGTCCACATTTCATGGCAGAATTCACCTGGGAGCTCTACCATCTACTTAACATGAAGCTTCACACCTCCAGTGCCTACCAGCTGCAGTCTGATGGCCAGACTGAACATGTGAACCAGGAACTCAAATAATATCTCTGCCTCTTCTGCAATGAGCACCAGGATGACTGGGACAAACTCCTCCCCAACACTGAGTTCCAGTACAACAACCATGTTCATGTAGCCACTCAAGTTTTGCCTTTCTTCCTGGACACTAGACATCACCTGTGCATAGGCTTTGAACCCTGGGCTCAACCTTTGGAGAATAAAGCCATGAACAAGTTCATGGACTGGATGAAGATTGCACAGGAGGAAGCCTGGGCAGCTCTGGCAAAGGCAAAGGATGACATGGCATGATATTATGACTGTAGAAGAATCCCAGCACCCAAGTACCAGCCCAGAGATCAAGTTTACCTGGATGCCTCCAATATTACAACCACCCAACCATCAAAAAAGCTTTCACACCAGCTATCAGGACCCTTCATGGTAGAACAACAGGTAGGGCCTCTAGCATATTGACTCCAGCTCTGTGTGGGAATGTGCCAGCTCCATCTGGTATCCAACATGGTCAAGCTAACTCTGGCCCCAGTGGACCCTATCCTAGGGCAATGCCTGGCACCCCTGCCACCTATGGTGGTGGTCAATGACAATGAGGAGTATGAGGTGGAGGAGATCCTGGATAGTCATCTATTCTGCAGTGGTTACAATACAAGGTGAAGTGGAAAGGCTATGGAATTGAGGACATCTCCTGGGAACCCTGGGAGAACATGCATGCACCCAGACTGGTCAGGGAGTTTCACCAATGGCACCCAGATGCACCCTGAGCCAATTGAGGAATCTATCCCCTCTCACTGGCAGACCAGGTAATTTGGAACTTCTTCTACTCTGTGCATTGAGACGCTGCATGCTAGAGGGGGGGTGATGTCAGGGGACTTCCTTTTCTGACCTCTGCCCCTGACTGACACCAACTCTCCACAACTGATTCCACTCTCCCCAGGCTTGTTTGACATCTCTAGGATGTTCTACAGATCCCCAGAGATCTCTGGAGACTCCTGGAACTTGCCATGATCCCTTGGCAAGCATTTTTGTCTGTACAGTTGTTCCCATGCCTCCACTGCCTGCTTATGCACCACACTGAGCAGTGAGGATCCTTAGACTTGTTCTCTTTGGATTCCCCTTTGCTAGATGATTAGTTACTATTTGTATTGTCAATTACCAGTTCTAATATACTTCAGATTCCCCTCTGCTAGCTGCATGATTTAGCCATCACTCCCAGAAGTTGCCCTTACAGGCACCATACTCATCATCTGACAGATAGCTACCCATAGGTAGTTATACCCTTTAGGCTCAGGGAATGGACCTATAAAGTCCATTCCAATTGAGTCCCAAGGCTTTAATAGGATCAGGAGGGAGTGTAATTTCCCTGGAGGGAGCTGATTGCTCCCTTTTGCCCACTGACACAATGGCACATGGAGCAGAATGCTCAGCCATCTGCCACAACCATAGGCCACCAGTACCACTGATGGATGTATTCCATCATCCATTGTGATCCAAAGTGCCCAACAGTACAGTGTGTTCTAGGTCTAGCAGCACAATCACCAGTTCACAGTCTCAAGGTATACACAGTGCCTCATGCCCCATTAAGTTCATTGTCCATATGAGCTTTTCCTTCAGCCTGAAGGATTTATAATTCTTTGGCTAGGTCAGCACTTCCACAAAGAGTTTGTCTTTGCCATATGAAGTCCTGACATGATGGGTAAAGTTCCTGTCAGACCACTCTTTTGGCTGGGGCCAATGGGCCACAGCTAGTATGGCCCTGCCTAGTGTCATGTCCTCTGGACACTCATCATGCTAGAACCCTTGCACTTTTCATTGGTATCACCAACCAGAATCTGTGCTTCTATGTCATGAGCTTTGTGATGGTCTCCACAGTACCTGATTGCTGGGACTGCATCTGTTGCAGAGAGCACAAATCTGCTCCAATTGGGTTTGCAGCTCATGCAAGCTCTGTGGAGGCATATCATCTCCATCCAGATCAATGTGTGTATCTACATGCACATAGTTGTAGATGTGAGGGGAGTCACTCTCAAGGTAGCAGGATAAGCAATCCACCACTTTATTGAGTTCACCCTTCATGTATGTGATGTTGAAGTTGAACCTTGACATATAGCTCATCCATCATTGCTGACATGGAGACAAATTTTGTTGAGTTTTTTAAGAGCTCAAGTGCTTTGTGATCTGTAATTACATGGATTCAGTATCCCAGTAGCTTATCCTCCCATTTGAGGAGGGCTTCTAGGATAGCCAGAGTCTCCATCTCATGCATGGCATAGTTCTGCTGTGCATTCATGAATTTCTTGGACATGAACCCAGCTGGCCAACATTTCTACCAGCTCAATCCCTGTCCATACATTGTCTTTGATGCATTGCATATCAACCATATCAGATCCTCATGTTGAGGATCTATGGGCCAAATAACTGGGGTTTCAGCACAGATCTGTTTGATCATGTCAAAACACCACTGGTGAATTGGCTGCCAGTAAAATGGTGAACCATTCTGTGTCATAGCCATGAGTGGCCCTGTATATGCCAATATATCAGGTAAAAAATTCCCAATGTAATTCACCAATCCTACAAATTACTGGATATTGTTATAGTTTCTAGCAGTGCACCACTCCTGGATATGGTTCAACTTATCCATATCAGGATGTATACCCTGAAAATCAATGACATGGCTGAGACATTCTACATGCTCAGCATACAGCTCACACTTCTTCCACTTGAGGTAGAGCTTGTTTTTACATAGTCTTTCAAAGACTACCCTGAGGTGCTATTCATGCTCCTCAATTGAATCTGAAAAAATGAATATATTGTCTAAGTAAACATGCATCCACTTTCCAATGATGTCCCTAAAGATGGATAGGTTGCTGGCACATTACAATCACCAATCTACATGATTTTACTGTGATATGTACCAGTGATAGTCATGAACATGGTTTTTGGTACATCTGAAGTATGTATCCTCACTTGCTCATATGTGTCGGTGAGGTCAATTTTTGACCTCACTGGTGCACAAGCAACATCTTCCCATATGACCTCCTGATCAGGTAAGGGCATCATGTCCTTAACTGTATTGTCATTGCACTGACAAGCATCTAATGCCATCTACAGCAACCCATCTTTCTTGGGAAAGCACAGTGATGATGCAGCCTGATCAGCCACACACAGCTCCCACCACTTAGCTCATACATAGTAGTCAATCTTGTCCCACAATTGTTGCTGTGGTGACTTTGGGCACCTTGGCATGAAGTACAAGTATCACTTGGTCTCATCTATAAGATTAATCTCATAGTTGACCTCATGCCATGGAGGAAGTTCTTCCTTCATACTATCAACAATATCTTAGAACTTGTCATACAACTGCTGTCAAAAGCATGGAATATTGCCTTCTGTGAGCTTGGAAGACCATGTCTTCCCTTTATCTGCAGTGTGCCAGGGATGATGTTCATCCTTAGCTAACTTTGGCCATGGCACCATCCTTGCATACTTATCACACATGGCCATCAAGAAAATTTCTAACTCAACTGGAGATTCAGCTGGAAAGGACAATATTCTGTCCTACTTCTAGCTTCAGTCCATGAGTATTCAAACTCACTCAGCTCAGATACTTCATCTGCTATTGCCATTTTATATACTTCCATGGCAGGGGTTGACTGTCAAAGGACTTCCTTTTCCAACCTCTGCCCCTGACCAACACTGACTTGCTGCAACTGATTCCACTTGCCCAAGGCTTGTTTAACATCTCTGGGGCATTCTACAGATTCCTAAAGATCTCCAGAGACTCCTGGAACTTGCTGTGATCCCTTAGCAGGCACTTTTGGTCAACTCCAGTTGTCTGTACAGTTGTTCTCATGCCTCTATTACCCACTGATGTGCTGCACTGAGCAGCAGGGATCCTTAGACTTGTTCTCTCCAGATTCTCCTCTGCTAGGTGATTAGTTACTATTTGTATCTTTGATTACCAGTTTTATATATACTTTAGATTCCCCTCTGCTATCTGTGTGATTTAGCTGCTGCTCCCAGAGGTTGCCCTTACAGCAGAACAAGTCTCCAAATCCTGGTCTAGAAGTGCCTCATAGCTACACAGAATTCCTGAGCCCCTATCTGTTGCTTTTCCACCAGGCCTAAGCATTCACAGAATTCTATGTCTCAGCTTGCCAACCCAGACACTCCCTTGGAGGCCTCAGCCCCATAGGACAAGGCCTGGACTTACTTGCTACACCTAGAGAGCCAGGTGCAATTGACCCAATCTTCCCTCACTCATCACACAACTGAACTCTCCACTGTCTGCCAAACCACTGAGCTCATTTCCCAGTCCCTGCAAGCACTGCTAGAGCACCTGCCCCCCACCTCCATGCCACCCCCAGCTGTAGGAACAACCCCCAGTAGCCCCAGCATTTCCCCTGGCAGCTCTGGTAAACCTTGGAGTGCAAAACCCCATTCCATGCTCCTAGATGCATATGATGGCAGTTGGTCCAGCAGAGAGCATTTTTTCCAGTCCTGCATCACCTATGTTTACCTCAGCAGAGATGCCTTTGACTCTGACATGCTGAAAATAGCTTGGGTCCTGTTGTATATAAAAGCCAGACATGCCTTCACCTATGCACTGTGGGTGTTTTAATGCCTTGGAGGTGTCAGAAGTTTCACTGCCTGGGCTGCTTTTGAAAGAGTTGTCTGGATATAGTTCTTCCCAATTGACCCTGCCAAAACTGCAGCTTTAGTGCTATGCAACCAGGAGCAGTATGAGCAAGGGAAAAGGATGCTGGACAGATATATCAATTCTTTCTGGGCATTAGTTGAGCAGGCCAGCCTACCCTGACAGTCTCCAACTGTGCCTTACATTCCAGGATGGCCTGCACCCCACATTACTGGAATATATTGACAACCTTGCAGAGGGCTGTCCAGACAATGAGCAGATTGCCACTTGGTATAAGGTGGCTCAGGATCAGTAGCAACTCATGGAGATTTGACAAGAGCTATGCTGCACACACCTAACTCCTCACTCTGCTCCCACTACTACACTCCAGTACCCCACTTCCATACACCCAGCACCTGCCCCTGCTCCAGTCATCCCTGTGTCACAACTCTTGCCTCCAGGCATCCCCATGGATGTCAATGCTGTCTGACAGCCTTGCCCTGCACTGTTACTGTGCTGGAGATGTGGGAAACTGGGGCACTTCACATAACACTGCCAAATGGGTCTTGAGGTATGCTATTTCTCCATGGCCAAGCAAGAGGAGCTCCTCCTGCAACTATTGGCCATGAAGGATGCTGCTGGAGATCCTTCACTGTACAAGCCAGTATCAGAGTTGACCCCAGAGGAAAGTGGTGCTTGCACCCCCCTCCCAGGCCTGGAGGAGAATTTTTAGGCAAGCAACAGATGAGGTGTATGCCTCCATTGCTGGGTATTAACAGGTTTGCTTGTCTGTCAATAAAAAATGAAATTGCCTCTCTCAATATCAATGGTTTTAAGACAACAGAACCTCAGTACTTCCCTCCAGATGTACAAACACTCACTCTGGACTCCAAGCTGAGCTCCCTAGAGCCAGCTAGGCTCTGCCCATGCTACCCCACCTGAAAATGCCAGCTGCCCTGGCAGTATGTAGTAGCTGTGAACCCCTCTGTGAACTCCTTATGCCTTGACATGGAGATTGAGACCACAGTCACTCAGCAAACCTGCAGAGTCACCACCTTCCTGAATAGCAGAGCAACAGGGCTATTCTTGGATTTGGAGTTTGTGAAACACCACCACCTGACTGTGCAGCCACTCTTCAAGCCTATTCCAGTGTTCAATATCAATGAAATGCCCAATGAAGCAGGTGCCATCAACTTCATAGTCAATCTTGTTCTCCACTACCCAAACCACACCAAGCATGCAGTCTTTGCTGTTACCAGCCTAAGCAAGCAGGATATATTCCTGGGCTTCACCTGGCTCTGGGAGCACAACTCCAAAGTAGATTAGGCTTGGGGCAAGATAGCTATGAGCTGGTGCCCCTGGAGGCATGCCATCTGTGCCACTGAGGTCAAGGAACAGCACTGGGCAAAGGTTTGAGAGTGCACAGCCATTTGGGCTTGCTGTGCTGGCCATCTCCCCTTCACAGATCTGGACCTTCTGGATCCCCCATCTCTGGTGTTCCCCCATAGAGAGGCCCTCTATGAGGATGACTAGAGTAGCAGAAGGACTCTGAAGGAGGATCTAGGGGCAAAATTCAGTGGCTTGTGCAACCTGGAGTTCCTGAATGAGGCAGTGGAGGTTGGAGATCAGATATACACCACCACCCTATACTCCCTGCCTTCTATTGTGGAGATCTGGGCCAGCCAGACCACCAACATCTCCAGGGCATTCTACAGATCCCCAGAAATTTCTGGAGACTCCTAGAACTTGCCATGATCCCTCTGCAAGTAATTTTGGTCAACTCCAGTCATCTATACAGTTGTTTCCACACCTCCACCACTCACTGATGTGCTGCACCAAGCAGCAGGGATCCTTAGACTTGTTCTCTTCAGATTCCCCTCTGCTAGGTAATTAGTTACTGTTTGTATTGTTGATTACTATTTCTAATATACTTCAGATTCCCCTCTGCTAGCCGCATGATTCAGCTGTTGCTCCCAGAGGTTGCAGAGGTTGCCCTTACAGCTATGGGGAAAATAGGAGGAAGTTTTCTGTATTGCAAGGGTGGAAGTTTTTATGTATTGATTAGTAGTAAGGGATGACAAGTCAGTCACAGTACCACTACATATGCCCTCTAAGCTGGATAGTGGGGGCCTATGTAGACAGAGGTTTACTAGAATTTGAAGATCATGCTGATCTCCTTTTTGAACAGTTTTGAGACATGTAGCCAATTTGGCTGCAATTGAAATACTTGTTCTGGGCATGATATTCCTTCTCTTCTGCATTCTTGTGGAGTTTTCTGCTAAGGTTATCTCCCTTGATTCTCCAGTTCCCCTCTCAATTTTGTAAAGTGCCCTGCTTAGCAGAGAATGCAGGCTAACAGTTTCTTTTCTTTTTATAATAGGAAGGAGATTTCCTCCTTCTTATGGGATGGCTTTTCAATGATCCTCTCCACTTGTCATTCTGATATTGCTTGGATCAATCAGGCTGGTATTTGTTGTTTTTCTTTGGGTTGCAGGCCCTGGATTCAGCATGTTGCCCATTGCTGAGTTCAAGATCTACCAATTCCACCATTTCAATGAATATGGCCTTTGATACCACTTTCTTCCATTTGGAGGTCTCAGGATTCAGCCTCAGGCAGCATAATTCTTCTAGATGGAGGTGCAGAATCTATGAAACAATTTTACAGCCTTTTTCTTACTGTTAGTAGATCCTACTATGGTAAAAAGTTCTTATAGTTCCCTAATGTCATCACAAACCATAGTTTTCCTTGTTGTAAGTGTTGTAATTTTTTATATTGCTTGTTTTGATAATTGATAGGAAAACAATCATTAAGAAGTTCCTTGAAGAATCTCTAATGTCCATTTCTCCACTGCTCATGAGGATTTGCATGAGTAAAAAGTCCATGCCTGTCCTGTCAAAAATTTGGATACTGTAAGGGTGACCTCTGGGAGTGACAGCTAAATCATGCAGCTAGCAGAGGAGAATCTGAAGTATATTAGAATGGGTAATCAAAGATACAAATAGTAACTAATCACCTAGCAGAGGGGAATCCAAAGAGAATAAGTCTAAGGATCTCCACTGCTCAGTGTGGCACATCAGCAGGCAGCAGAGGCATGGGAACAACTCTATAAACAACTGGAGTTGACCAAAAGTGTTTGCTGAGGGATCATGGCAAGTTCCAGGGGTCTCTGGAGATCTCTGGGAATCTGTAAAATGCCTTGGAGATGTTAAACAAGCCTTGGGAGAGTGGAATTGGTCTTGGTCTTAGATAGTTGGTATTGGTCTGGGGCAGAGGTTGGAAAGAAAGTCCCCTAACATCACTCCCCCTCTAGCATGCATTGCCTCAACATGCAGAGTAGAAAAAGTTCTGGATTGCCTGGTCTGCCAGTGAGGGGGGATAGATTCCTTGAATGGCTTGGAGTGTGTCTGAGTGTTGTTGGTGGAACTCCCTGACCAATCTGGGCACATGCATGTTCTTCTGGAGTTCCCAGGAGATGTCCTTGATTTCATAGCCTTTCTGCTTCACCTTGTATTGTAACTGCCACCAGAATAGATGGCTATCCAGGATTACCTCCACCTCATACTCCTTATTATTGTTGACCACCACCAGAGGTGGCAGGGGTGCTGGGCATTGCTCTAGGATGGAGTCTGCTGGTGCCAGAGTTAGCTTGATCACATTGAATACCAGATGGAGTTGGCACATTCCCATGAGGAGCTGAAGTCAGTAGGCTAGCAGTCCTACCTGTCATTCTATCATGAAGGGTCCTAATAGCTGGTGCAAGAGCTGTTTTGATGTTTGGGTGATGGTACCAGAGGTGTTCAGGTAAATTCAATCTCTAGACTGATATCTGGGCACCAGGATTCTTCTGTGGTCATAGTATTGTGTCATGTCATCCTTTGCCTTTGCCAAAGCTCCCCAGGCTTCCTCCTGTGCAATCTTCATCCAGTCCACAAACTTTTTCATGGCCTCATTCTCCAGAGGTTGAGCCCAGGGTTCAAAACCCATGCATGGGTGATGTCTGGTGTCCAGAAAGAAGAAGTAGCCATGTGAATGTGGTTGTTGTATTGGAACTTAGCATCAGGGAGTTCATCCCAGTTGTCCTGGCACTCATTGCAGAAGAGGCAGAGGTATTGTTTGAGTTCCTGGTTTATACATTTGGTCTGGCCATTGGATTGCAGGTGGTAGGTGGTGGAGGTGTGAAGCTTCACATTAAGAAGACAGTAGAGCTCCCAGGTGAATTCCAACACAAATTGTGGACCCCAGTCAGATATGTAGGCATCAGAGAGGCCATGGAGCTTCCAGACATTCTTTTGTTACAGGTTCATGGTGCTCATGGCAGAGCAAGTTGTGTGAGTGGGGATGAAGTGGGCTTGCTTGCTACAGAGGTCCACTACCACCATGATGGCATCATAGCCATGGGCATTGGGGAGCTCTATGATAAAGTCTACTAAGGTGACACTCCATTGCTCCAAGAGGATGGGCAAAGGATGGAGCTGTCCAGACAGGAGGCAATGTTGGGGCTTCATCTGGAGGCAGAGATTGCAGGTGCTAGTGTAGGACTCAATATACTGGGACATCTGGGGCTACCAGTAGTTCCAGGACACTAGTTCCAATGTCTTCCACTGGCTGGGATGTCCTGAAATCTGGGAATTGTAATGCTGCTCTACAATCCTCTGGCAGAGCTCCAGGTCATTGGGCATATAAATGTGGTCCTGGAAGGTCAGGAGTCCATTGCAGAGGGCCCATTTGTCAGTGCAGATGGACTTGACACTTGTGATATGTCCTGACTTGAGCACCCAGGCTGCCTAAGCAATGAGTTCCTCCTGCAGACCATCCCAGTTTCCTTGCCAGATATTCTGGAGGATCTCTACCTCTGCTCCCTTGATAACTAGGCCTTCTATGGCTCAGATCACAAACAACTCAGATCAGAGGAGGATGATGTTACTGTTGTCATCTCCCCTTGTGCCATGGTCAGCTCTCCAGGACAGGGCATCTGGCTTTCCCATGCTCTGGCCAGGCTTGTGGTGCAACAAGAAGTTAAAGTTGGCTAGGTAGAGGGACCACCAGGCCTGCTGGCAATTGAGCTTCTTGGCCATCTGGAAGTACTTGAGGTTCTTGTGATCCATCCACACTTTGAACTTATGCCATGCACCCTCCAGGAGATGCTGCCACTCCTCAAAAGACTGGATGATGGCCAACATCTCCTTGTCATGGATTTCATAGTTGTGCTCCACCACATTTAGGCTCTTGGAGTAGAAGGCCACCAGATGCCATTTCCCATCCTCCCAGGATTGTTGCAATAGAAGCTCTGGTGGCAAAGTCAGAGCTGTCAGCTTCCACCCAGAAGGGAGAGTTGTCACTTGGGAAGAGGAGGATGGGTATAGAGATGATGGCATGCTTGAGATTGTCAAAGGTGGTCTGCTCCAGGGGGCCCCAGATTCATGCAGGATCCTTCATGGTGAGGCTGAACAATGGTCAGGCATGATGGGAGAAATTCTGGATGAACCTCCAGTAGAAGTTAGTGAAACCTAGAAAGGCCTGCACTTCCTTCTTGTTCTTGGGTTCTGGCCACTCCACAACATCTGCCACCTTCACCAGGTCTATCTCTGCAGCTCTGTGCAAAATGATCAACCTAAGATACTTAATCTGGATATGCTTGAACTCACACTTCTCCAGTTTGAGGTAGAGTTGGTGAAGGCAGAGGTGTTCCAAGATGATGTGCATGACTCAGCAGTGCTCTTCTAATGTCTTAGTGTAGATGAGGATGTTGTCAAGGTATATCCACATTACACCTTTGGCAATGAGGTCCTGGAAAATGTTGTTCATCATCATCTGGAAGGTTGCAGGGCTGTTGGTGAGTCCAAAGAACATGACAAGAGGTTTAAACAATCTCTGGTTGGTCTGGAAGGTGGCCTTCTATCTGTCTCCCTCCTGAATGCATACATTGTTGTAGCCCCACCAGACATCCAATTTAGTGAAGTACTGTGTCCCCCAGAGACTATTGATGAGCTCAGAGATGAGGGAGAGGGAGTAGTAGTTCTTTACAGTCATGGCATTAAGAACCCAGTAGTTCTAGACCAGTTAAAGAGAGCTGTCCTTCCTTTTTGATGAAGAAGACTGGAGAAGCCATTGGAATTTGGAGGGGTGGATATGACTGGAGGCCAGGTTCTCCTGCAGGAAGACATTGAGATCATCCTGCTCCCTTGGCACTAGCAGATAGACCTTACAGCTGTCCAGCTTAGAGTCTGACATTAATTCAATGGCATGGTCCCACTGCTTGTGCTCTTGGAGTGAGTTGAAAGAGGCCTTGGCAAACATGTCCTCAAATGCATGGAGATATAGAGGCATGATGTCCTGGAATTCCTGGAGTGCAGAGTGCACAGTGAAGGCCTGGGCCAGTTGCTGAGAGGTGGTCTGGCTGGCCTGGATCTCCACAATAGAGGGTGGGGAGCATAGGGTGGTGGCATATATCTGGTCTCCAACCCCCACTGCCTCATCCAAAAACTCTGGGTCATGCAAGCCACTGAACTTCTCCCCTAGATCCTCCTCCAAAGTTCCTCCACTACTCCAGTTGTCCTTGCAGAGGGCCTCTCTATGGGGGAATGCCAGGGGCAGGAGATCCAGAAGGTCCAGATCTGTGAAGGGGAGGTGACCAGCATAGCAAGCCCAAATGGCTGCATGCTCTCAAACCTCAGCCTGGTGCTGTTCCTTGATCTCAGTGGCACAGGTGGTGCACCTCTGGGGGCACTGGCTCATAGTTACCTTGCCCCAGGCCCAATCTACTTTGGGGTTGTGCTCTCAGAGCTAAGTGAAGCCCAGGATCATACCCCACTTGCCTAGGCTGGTGACAGCAAAGACTGCATGCTCAGCATGGTTCTAGTAGTGGAGGACAAGATCAACCACAGAGTTGATGGCACCTGCTTCATTGGGCATTCCATTGATATTGAACACTGAAATGGGCTTGGAGAGCAGCTGCACAGTCAGGTGGTGGTGTTTTACAAACTCTGAAACCAGGAATAGCCTTGTTGCTCTGCTATCCAGGAGGGTGGTGACTCTGCAGGTCTGCTGAGTGTCTGTAGTCTCAATCTCCATGTCAAGGCATAAGGAGTTCACAGAGGGGTTCATAGCTACTACATACTGCCAGGGCAGCTGGCATTTCCAGGTAGGGTGGCATGGGCAGAGCCTAGCTGGCTCTGGGGAGCTCAGCTTGGGGTCCAGAGTGAGTGTTTGTACATTTGGAGGGGAGTACTGAGGTTCTGTTGTCTTAAAACCATTGATATTGAGAGAGGCAATTTTATTTTCTATCAACAGACAAGTGAACCTGTTAGTATCTGGCAACAGAGGCTTACACCTCATTTGTCACTTGCCTAAAAATCCTCCTCCAGGCCTGGGAGGGGGTTAGAAGTGCCACTCTTCTCTGGGGCCAACTATGGTGCTGGCTCATCAGGTGAGGGATCTCTGGCAGCATCTTTTATGGCCAACAGTTGCAGGAGGAGCTCCTCTTGCTTGGCCATGGAGAAATAGCATACCTCAAGACCCATTGGGCAGTGTCATGTGAAGTGCCCCAGTTTCCCACATCTCCAGCACAGTAACAGTGCAGGGCAAGGCTGTCAAGCAGCATCAACATTTATGGGGATGCCTGGAGGCAAGGGTTGTGGCACAGGGATGACTGGAGCAGGGGCAGGTGCTGGATGTATGGGAGTGGGGTACCAAAGCACAGGGGCAGGAGCATGGTGAGGAGTTAGATGCATGCAGTGTAGCTCCTATCAAATCTCCATGAGCTGCCACTGATCCCAGGCCACCTTATACCAAGTGGTGATCCACTTGTCATCCAAACAGCCCTCTGCAAGGTTGTCAATACATTCCAGTAATGTGGGGTGCACACTGTCCTGGAACATGAAGCACAGTTGGAGACTGTTGGGGTAGGCTGCCTGCTCAACTAATGCCCAGAAGGAATTGATATACTTGTCCAGCATCTTTTTCCCTTGCCCATACTGCTCCTGGTCATGTAGCACTAAAGCAGCAGTTTTGGTGGGGTTGATTGGGAGGAACTCCACCTGGAAGTGCCTTTCAAAGGTGGCTCAGTCAGCAAAACTTTCAACACTTTCAGGGCATTGAAACACCCACAGCACATAGGTGGAGGCATGTCCAGCCTTCATGTACAACAGGACCCAAGCTATTTTTGGCACATTGGAGTTGAAGGTGTCTCTGTTGAGGTAAATGTAGGTAATGCAGGACTGGAGGAAGTGCTCTCTGCTAGACTAACTGCCATTGTATGCATCCAGGAGTGCAGGACAGGGGATTTGTGCTTGGGGGTTTACTGGAGCTGCCAGGGGAACTACTGGGGCTGCAGGGGGTGTTCCTGCAGCTGGGGGTGGCATGGAGGTGGGAGGCAGGTGCTCTAGCAGTGCCTGAAGGGACTGGGAAATGAGCTTGGTGGTTTGGTGAAGGATGGAGAGTTCAGTCATGTGATGCATGAAGGAAGATTGAGTCAATTGCACCTGGCTCTCTAGGTGTAGCAAGCAAGTCCAGGCCTTGTCCTGTGGGGCCAGGGCCTCTGAGGGAGTG
>JAGGAV010015658.1:0-35259 GCA_017657295.1 Termitomyces sp. DKA64 | reverse complement strand
GCACATAGTCTGCATCAAGGAAGAGGCCTGTTGCTCCACTGTCAAGCAGGGCAACAATGCTTCAGGTCTGCTGGGTGTCTGTTGTCTCAATTTCAACTTGTAGCTTTAAGGAGTTGACAGAAGGGGTGGAAGCAACAATGTAATGACAGGGAAGATGACATTCCCATGCAAGAATCCAAGTGCATGGGCTAGGAGGAGTATTCCCAGCTGAAGCTTTAGCTGGGAGGGGGCTTTGTATGTCTGAGGGGGGGCTTATTGTTTTGGGCATAGTATCAATAGCAGCAACAGATATATTTGATCCTATGGACAGGGAAGCAAAACAATTAGCACTAGGCAATAGGGGCATACAAGTCATCTGTTGCCTCTTTAAAAATCCTCCTCTGGCTCTGCCAATGTGACCTCTGACTCCTGGGCAACCTCAGTGGGCAGAGTAGTTAGGAGGGCATCTGGGGAGGGGGCTCCTCACACATCCTGGGCTGCTAGGAGCTAGGCAAGCAGCTCCTCCTGCTCTGATGAAGAGAGGTAATGCACTTCCAACCCTTGAGGATAGTAACAGGAAAAGTGGCTAGCCTTTCCACAGCATTGACACATCAGGGGGTTGGAGGACTGCTGGTGGGAGGTGTCAACATCCATAGGGGCTCCCTGGAGTAGAGGACATGGGGGAGCAGCTGAAAAGCACAGGAAGGAGCAACAGAAGAGGGAATAGGAAGGATTGCACCCACTTGAGGGGTAGTCAGAGAGTGAAAGGGAACTGAAGGATGCTGAGTACATTGCAGCTCATGCTTGAGTTCCATCAGCTGCCACTGCTCATGTGCCTCCTTGTACCAGGTGTCTATGTGTTCATCATCTGGGTGCCCCTTAGCCATATTATCAATATGGTCCATGAGAGAGGGGTGGAGTCCTTCCAAAAAGGTGAGGCAGAGCTGAAGACCATCTGGATACTCAGCCTGCTTGACTAAGGCACAGAACAAATCAATATACTCATCCAAAGACTGCTTTCCTTGACCATACTGATCTTGGTCTCAAAGGGAGAGGGCAGCAGTCTTGGCTGGGTTGAGGGGGAAGAACTCAGCTCAAAAATCCTTCTCAAACTCTATCCAACTAACAAAACTCTCTACTCCTCCTGGATGCCAGAAGATGCACAATGCATAGGTTGAAGCTTGGTCTGTCTTCATATAAGAGAAGACTCAGGTGATCTTGATGGCATAAGAGGCAAAGGCTTCACCACTCAGCTAAATATAGGTGGTGAAGGACTGGAGGAAACATTCCCCAACCTTACAGTCTCCATCAAAGATGTCAGGGAGTGCAGGGCAAGGAGGTCTGGAGTGGGGAGCCAAAAAGCCTGAATTAGGGGTCAAAGCGGACCTTCCTGCAGCTGCTGGAGGTGTAGGGGGGGTGGTAGGAGCAAGGGGGAGGTGTTCCAGAAGGGCTTGGAGGGAGAGGGACACAGCTTCAGTAGTTTGGCATAGTCCAGTAAATTTGGCAGTGTGGGAAGGGAAGCTTGGGTAAGTTGGACCTGTGTCTCTAGAGCCAACAAGCAACTCCAGGCTTTACTCTGGGGGCTTGAAGCATCAGGGGGAGGGGCTGGAGGGGCTGGCTGGGTCATAGTGAAAGCACAGAGAGTAATGAGTTGCTGGTGGGGGAGAGACCTTTCAGTTGCACCAACTTATTGGAACAATTGACACAATTGCTTTGACTTATCAAAACAATTGAACAGGGGGCTCCCAGACCAAAACTAGAGACTTGTTCTGCTGTAAAGGTGACCTCTGGAGGCTGTGGCTAAGTCACACAACTGGCAGAGGGAGATCTAAAGTCTATTCAGTACTGTACAAGGGTCTATGGACATAGCTACTCACCTGGCAGAGGGAGATCCAAATAGAACAAGTCTAAGGAGCTTCCTGGCCAGGTGTGACACTTCAGGAAAACTTCTAACCCTAACCCAAAGGTTGAGATGCTGCATGCTAGAGGGGGGGTGATGTCAGGGGACTTCCTTTCTGACCTCCACCCTGGACCAACACCAACTCTCCAAGACCAACTCAACTTTTCCAAAGCTTATTTGACATCTCTGGGATGCTCTACAGATCCCTGAAGATCTCTGGAGACCCCCAGAACTTGCCATCATCCCTCAGCCAGCACTTTCAGTCAACTCCAGTCATCTATACAGTTGTTCTCATGCCTCCACCACCTGCTGATGTGCCACACTGAGCAGTGGGGATCCTTAGACTTGTTCTCTTTGGATTCCCCTCTGCTAGGAGATTAGTTACTATTTGTATCAACAATTACCCATTCTAATATACTTTGGATTGCCCTCTGCTAGCTGCATGATTTAGCTGTCACTCCCAGAGGTTGCCCTTACAAGTATAGTAACATGTTCTCACAGTAACATCACCTGACACTACCTATAAATATAAATTATGTACTTATGTAAGGCAGTGCCTTACTTCATACTTTGTAGATGGACTATCTATTGGTTTTGTGTTATGAGGTGTGAACCATAAGCTGCATGAACTGTAATGGAAATGTTACATTTTTTAACACAAACAAGTGGTTACTTGTTTGCAAAGTAGAAGTTGAACTTCTGACACAAGAAGTTCACTGCCACTGGTTGTGATCAGAATGTTAAAATTTTAATGTTCACTTGCCTCAATGGGTACTGTGGTGACCTTGGAGGAACAGGTGCTCAGACTTCAGTCTGAAGCAGAACTCAATGGAGTAGGTCTGAGTATTCCATATGTATCAGCAGATCTTGCCACATCAGACAATGGTGTGGGTAGGGAAAGCAGCAAGGGTGATGGGAACAATAGCAACAACACTCCCCTGATGGAGGCCCAGCAACCACCAACAGTCACTAGCAACCAGGAGGACAAGAACATGCCCATGGGAGAGCCAACTCTGCTACCAACTGTGATCAAGGTGGAGTCTGAGGTTCTGGGTATGGAGGCTGAGGATGAGGCTATAGAGGTGGAGGATGATGAGCCACAGGTCAAGGTGAAGGTGCCATCACTGGTAAGTACAAGTTCTTTTGGTCACTTGCCATTAGTCACTAACTAGTTTGCTAGAAGGTCTGGACTCTGGCCCCCCAGTGACAGGTGGGCAACAACAAACTTGAGTGGCTAGGGGAAGACCTAGCTTTACTGACTCCTCTTATGTTGGTAACTTTGCTATGGGGTCTTGAAAAGTGGGCTGCAATGCTGGAGGCTAGGTTCAGATGGGAGCTGAGGGTGGCCTGGGAAGACTTGTTGGAGTTGAGGGTGAGGTATGCAGTTGTTAGATGGATGGTAGTGACCTTGGCTGGGTATCAAGGAGATTGTGGAGTGTTCTTGGGTTGTCAGGAGGAGAACAGAGTTAGTGAGGAGGACTGGGAGGAGGGTGAGCTGGAGGGAGTGCCTAGCCATGATGCTGACCTTGACACCTAGCAACCACTGCTCCCTGTTTATATTGTTTTGTATTGGACATAGACTAGCCCCCTTAAGGGGCTTCATATCTTTTTGTATCATAGACTGGCCCCCTTAAGGGGCCCAATAAAATGTAACATATCATGTCAAAGTGGAAAGATAAGAAAGAAAGAAAGAAAAAAAATGAAACATGAATTGATAGAGTTCAACATCAAGAAACAGAGGCAAAGGTAGAAGAGTTGGTACATACTAGTGACTGCCAGTTAATGCTGGCAATTATAAGGGAAATGCTCAGTAGATCACCATGGCATGAAAACCCCAAAAGGTATGCCAAGCACTAGTAACAAGTCACTAAGTACAGCATCTTAATGAAGGAGAAGAACAAATATAACAACTGTCTGTGAAACACTTTTAACAAGTAAAGGGTGATATAAGAAAAACAGGGAAAAGACTTAAGGATATATATTGAATGACAGTTTTAGTATGGGGAATGATGAAGAACAGAGGTGTCAGTATCAGTTGTTGCTATTGTCATTGACATTATTAGCATTGTCATTGTCCACTAGGTCTGGTTGTTCAAGTTCATATAGATGGGTAGTATTGATGTCAAATGCATCACTAGGCACTGAGATGCATTCTCTAGCAAAATATGGCACCAAGCAAAAAGCTGCCACTGGGCAATGCAGGACTGAACCATCTAGTTCACAAAGAATGTAAGCACCTCCACAGTTACAAGATATTACCACCAGTAGGCCTAGATAATGAGGCTTCATCTTCTTGTTATGCATGACTTCAATCCTGGTATTCCTCATTAGAACTAGGTCACCTGTTTAGAAGTTGTAGTCTTGAATGGTAGCAGCATGTTCAGTTTCAAAGCAAATGGCAGCTAATCATCAAGTGCTAAGGACATTGACATGTAGTCATTTGAGGTCTTCCTGGTGACATTGAAGATCAATTGCTTGACAGGCTATTAGATCAGTAGATGACAAGAACAAGATTGGCAGTGGTTGAAGATAGGTCACTTCAATGATGTTGGTAGGAAGCAGGGGGTGAGTACCAGTAACAGCATAATAAGGGGAACAGCCCATTTGCTTGCAAACTGTAACTTGTTCTGACCAAAAGACTGAGTCAGTAGCTGTACTCCATCTAGACCGGTCACCATCAACAGCTTTAAAAAGGGCCTGGCAAATGTCAAAGTGAGGTCACTCAACTATACCATTAGCATGCTTGTTGTAGCTTGAAACTCAAATATGATGCAAATTATACTTCTTTGCCAAATAAGCAACTGCCTTTAGAATTGGTGTGCCATTGTTGGTGTCATGACCCATCCCTGGACCCTGCCTTGCCTCCAGACCTACCCTGACCAAACTCAGCAAGCCTGGAGCACATCCCCCTCCTCCCCCAGCCTCTACAACACTCCCCTAACCCTGGCACCTGCTCTGGCAAACCCCAATGGTTCTCTGGAGATCCCCAATGCTTCTCCAGCATTTCCCATGATCTCCTCAGCCCCCCTCAGTATTTGGGTAACTCCACCCTCCCCTGGCATGCATCACAGTTATGCATCAAGATGCTACTGACACCCAGCTAGTCAGTCTCAGGACACCCCAAACAATTGTACCCAAGACTCACCCACATAATCTGACCTCAGACTCATGGTCCTGGAGGAGTTCCCCCCACAGGTACTTAAGCTGTAGAGTAGTAATAGTTAGAGTAGTCTTAATATTACCTATGTTCTCGTGTTTGCTACATCTCTCATGTCTCTGTCTCCTTGTTCTGTATTGTCTCATTGAATCTTATTGTTCCTGATTGCATCTGTTTCAATCTTATCAGCCTCAATCTTATCAGTTTCCATTTTTGTCTCTGTCTCTTGTCTGTTTTCTAAATCTCATCTTGTCTTGTTTCCTTCAGTTTCTGACCTTGTCTTGACTTCCCCAATTAACTCCATCTCTATTTCCACTCCCCATTAAAGTCCCTCCCACCCAGGAACCTTTAGAAACCCCTCCATACTCTTAACTCAGACCTGCCCAAGTTGACCCCTAGCTCTTGTTATTTAACTCCAGAGCTCTTTATCATACTTGTTCCCTACTTGTCTGTCACTCCTGCTCCTCTGTATAGCCTACCAGAGTATCCTGAACTTCCCTGGACTACCATTACCACCTTTGCCCACTCTGTTTTGTTCTTCTGGAGCTTGCCAGAGCCTGGAATCATGAGTACAGACATCATGTCTGCCTAGTAAGGAACTTGCCTAGTGCAGCTAAGCCCCCAAGTCAGCAAAACCTGACAGTTGGTAACAATTTTGCTAAGTGCTCCTCAGCAACAAATGACATCTTCATACAACCATTTAGCAATTGCCTCACTATTCTCCCTAATGAGCATGTGAAACTTGGCATAATGGGTTAGCAAACATTGTCCTTGAATGATATACTTGAACTTATTGGAGGGTGGCATGAACATAGTGTCAATGTATATCTTGCTGAACAGGGGTGCAGGCATAGTGACAGTTGGTGGAATAAGGACTTTGGTTGTTTGATGAAGCTGGCAGATGTGACAAGTATGAATGTACCAGACAAGGTCAGCATTAACCTGAGGCCACCAGAAACATTCCAGCAAGGCTGAGCAAGTAGCAAAAAGGCCTCTGTGCCCCAGTTCATCATGCATGGCTTGCAAGATGCATAAGCAACAGTTGGTAGGAATAATGAGCTTGTAAGCACTATCCCCATTCCATCACCAGAGCTTACTGTCTGCAAGGAAGAACATGGAGGCATAGTGAATGAAGGTAGCATAATCAATGTTGCTAAGGTTGTCCAGCCTGATAAGGTCAATAAGCCACTTCTGGACCATATGGATATGTGCATTGCTAGCCAGAGCTTTTGCACTACAGGGAATGTTGCTATATGTAAGTGGTGATGGCATCATCTTGCAGGGGCCAGGAAACATGGCTAGTTACTAGTCTCAGGCCTGGGGTGTCCACAATGTCATTGGCAAAGGTTGCTATGTGCAAGAGGGGTTGGTGTTTGAAGAAGCAAGGTAGTGACTGTGAAACTGTGGAGACATGGCAAAGCAGGGGGAGGGGAAGCTGGATCTGATGAATGTAGCCATGTAAATGATTGATCCAGTCTTCATAAACAGAATTGTCACTATCATCTGGTGGGGGGTCACTAGGCTGCATCACAAAAGTCCATCAGGCCCATGGAAAGTACCTTTAATGTGCACAAGCTCAAAGTGGAGCATCAGAATCACCATAATCCAGCAATTCATGCTAGCAGAGGGCTGAATATCTGGGTTCTGAAGCATACCCTTAATATACCAAGCATTGATTTCAATGATCAGGTTTCTAATGCCTATAAAGTACACTTGTAAAGCTTGATGGGCACAATAAAGACCATAAAGCTCAAGCTTGGATTGACTGAATTGTGACTCCTTGTTGTTAAGAGTAATGGAGCCAAAGTGATTATAGTGACATTCTTTGTGGTTGTTGCTAGCACACTGGCAAGGGTAGTAGCCCATGGCAACATATGATGTATCAACCACTAGGATGACAGGGTTAGGCAATTCATACTCAATAGGGACAAGGGGCTTAGTGTCTTGTCAGGTTACATTGGGCATTGATTTGGTCAGGCCCAAATTCAAAAAGAATGCCTGTTTGAGTGAGCTTTGTTAAGTCATTAGCATGATGGGCAAAGTTCTTAATGAATATTCAAAGAATCCCAACTGTCCCCAGAAAAGCTCAAACTTCAGATAGTGACTTGCAAGGGCCCCAGCACTTGAGTAAGGCCAAGCAACTTTCATCCAGTACATGACCACTGGGCATGCAAACATGGCTGAGAATTTTGAAGGTAGGTGAGCACAAGACCAGTTTGTGTCCTAAAAACATACTGCTGCAGTACTTCATTTGCTGGAGAACCCAGTTAAGAAGTTCAAAGAACTCCCATAGCACTAAGCAAATATTTGGGTTAGTGGGATGTTTAGCAGGGATACTGTCAACTAGTTTCCAGTCTTTTGGACCTTTAGCACCAACATCATCAATGAAGCTGAGTATGTTGTGCAGGATTTCTGGCTGCAAGATGAAGGTGACATCATCATGGACAATTGGTACCAAGTTGGTCTGGCCCATAGGTAAGGTAACCAAGCAAAGTGCACCAAAGGGGGTCCAAAAAGTTGTTAAGTCCCATGTCACTGCATTGATTATTTGTTTGTTGTAGCTGATATAAAGGTCTAGCATAGTGCCAAAAATATGTCCAACAAATGATTCAGTGACATGATCTGAGAAGGGTGGGACTCCAGAATGGCAAATGGTGACCTGGTTGAGCAGCTCTAGACTGTGCACAAGTTGGAGCTTACTGTTCTTCTTTAGGACACAAAGCCAACAAGATCAGCAAGCTGAGTTGGAAGGTTCATAGATGCCAGCCTTGATCTTATCACAGATAATTTTGCATACCTCCTTTTCAAGTCCTGGGGGAATGGGGTGATTGTGCTGAACCCAAGGGACATGAGGGACTGTTGGTTTACAGACTGGTGGAAAGAAGTCAGGGCACAGGCTTCCTCTTTCTGAGTTGTCCCAAGCAAATGCTTTTTCTTGCTTAGTGACCATACCAATTATCAATTAGGACCCTGAGTTCATCACTAGTGAGGAATCCTGTATTGTGGTCTTTAACAAATGTTGCTAGTCAGTTGTGAGTGAATTGTTGGGTTGGTATGAAGGGTGGAGGGTTCAGATCAAGGGTCAGCATGGTCACTAAGGGGTTGCCAATAATATGTCACTTGATGCAGAAATCCTCACCAATGTGGCCAGCAACTGGTTTGATCTTCATAGCAACAGGTTTGTACTTCTTCTTTACCTGTACACCTTTGTGTTTAGCAGGTTCACTAGCAACATATTGTGCAGGAAATGGAATGTGAATGTAAGAAGAGGTTGTTTCCATAATGCTGGTGTCAGAAGAAAGTGTCTGTCCAAGAATTAAAGGATTGGAAGAATCAGTAGAAACAAAAATAAAAATGTGAAGGTAAGGAAAAAGAGGAAAGGTCACAAGCAGTCATATAGAGATAGGCAAGTGTAGAGTCTGTATAAGAAGAAGGGGTTGTAAGTAAAACATCATTGTCTAGATCACAAGGAGCTGTACAATTTGCTAGACCAGTTGAATGATCATAGCTTATCACCAATGCCATGGTATTAGCATTGTTGCTAGTTGTGTCAGCAGTGAAAACATCAGGGTGGTTCAGTTTCATAGCAAACTTTCTGGGGATGGTTTCTTCTAAATTTTCCCCTTGGAAATGTTGGTATGGTGCATCACATGCCAGAATTTGGGTTGGTAATTGTAATAGTCATTTCTGTGTTGCTAAGGGTATTGACTATGCTTCAAGTAAGGATGTCAAAAGGTTGGCCAAGAAGGATATCATAAGTGGGTGAATGGAGGATGTGGATCTGCAAATACATGGTTAAGTTGCTGATAGTGCAGGGTATGTTACAAGCAAGGCCTAATGACTGATTCATAGTCCCATTAGCACTTTGCATGTTCAGGACAACAGCAGGGTTGTAGGATAAACCAAGGTCATTAGCAATTTCTGCTGATATAGAGATGATCTGAGACCTGCTATCTGTAATACATTCTATTTCTTTGTGATTGTCAATCAGCATCATAATGGACCATAGTGATTGGGAATCCTTAGCAACTGTGAGCACAACTGGCTCCTCCCCTGGAGGTAGCAACTTGATGTAGGCCTCAACAGGATCCACTGAAGTGACTTATGCTTGGCTGGGTGAGAGTCTATTAACCATAGAAACATTGGAACCAAGAGAGAACTGGGGTTTGTCCATAGCAAACATCAGTAGGGCTTCTTCAAATATGTTGCTAGGGTCTTGTACCATGTTTGCATTGGTACCTGCAAGTCACTTAGGGGTGGTAGCAGTCCATAACTGGTTTCTGAGATCTGGCGCCATTGAGCAGAGTTTGCCAACTGATACCATAACCTTGGTGCTTAATACCTTGTCAAATACTGCCTTGGACTATTCTATATCATATATTGGTAGCATAGTTTGGTAGGCAGCATCATTACATCATTCTGGGGCAGCAAAGTTTTGGTTGGCAGGTGGGGCATAGCATCCATGGATACTGGAAAAAGGGTGAACAGGGGGCTGATTAACAGGTTTGGGTTCTTTAGCAACTGCAAGGGTGTCTGATCAGTCAGTTGCTTTGCCTTCATCAGCTGGCTTAGCAGCAGGAGTTGGTATGGGGTCAGATGGGGGAGGGGTCATGGAATTGTTGCTATTTGATGTAGTTTCTTTCAATGTGTTGTTAGTCATTCAGTAAGGCACATGTGGGACTTGTACTCCATCAAATCTTTCAGCACATTTCAAAGCAAAGAGTTCTCATTCTAAGGCCTCAATGCATTTGTCCTTGGTTAGCAATTGACCAGTCATGATGTCCTGTTGTCATACCTTGTGAATTGGTGACTGCTGCATAGTCACTTGCTCAGGATCCAGGTTAGCATTCAATGAGAGCCTACCGGTGACAATTTAACCTGGATTAAGATGGTGCCATTCTTCTATATGTTCTTTGTAGAGCTGCTTTCCAAAATAGTTGGGGATCATAGCACCTGATGGTAAGACTATCTTTCCTCCAGCATTCTGGCAAATTTTACCTTGCTGGAGCATATGCTCCAGGTGAATGCAAGTGCCCTAACCATAGTGTGATCTGTCTTGCCACAAAAGTGACAAGTGTTGTTTGAGGGTTGACAGTTCTGATTACTGTTGTTGGTAAGCAGAGCCTTGAGCCATTTTAAGGTGCTAATGATTGCTGTAGTGGTTGCTAATTCCAGAGTTTTGCATTTTGGGGTATAGAATGTCAGAAGTGAGGTGCTAGCTGTAGGCATGGGAATGATACTGGAGGTGCTAGCAACAGGGCTAGCCAGAGTGCTGGATTTAGTTGTTGCTGTGTCAGTACCTTTCAAAACCCATTTAGCACCCTTGAAGACCTGTTCCACATCATAAGGGTCCTCAGGGTGGTGGTTGGGAAGCATAATTTCAAGTTGTCAGATGATTTTGGACCATAGCAACATGGGGATGCCTTGTTGCAAGAGTTGACATTCCTCATTTTGGTATAACTTGCCATTAGCAAGGAGCCATCTAGTGATACATTGGAAATCTTGGTGATAATCTGAAAACTGACCTCAAGTTGCCAATCCACTATTGAAAGTCTGATTGACTAGCTGTTCAAGGTTACCAAGGGTATATCTTGTGCTAGCATTCACTCCAGGGTATAACCTAAGTACCACTGCTTTCCATTCCTAATAAGAGTAAGGCTGGGGTACATGTTAACTAATCATTACATTGTTGCTAAATTCTGGTAAGCCAAGCCAAGTTTCTGCTGTGTCATAGGAGACATATCAAGCCACATATTCCTTTCTTTGGGTGTCATTCATAATGCCACAGTCAGCAAAAAGGTATTCCAGTTCTTTGAAGTATTGGGGGAGCTCCCTAGGATGGCTCTCATCCCATTTAGGAGCAGTTGTGTTGTTTTGAGAGGGCATACAAGCATGACAAGCTACAGCATTGTTGTTCATGATGTTGATTGTCAGTAGTATAGGGGGAAGGGGGTTATGGTTGTTGGTAGGGGAAGCTGGGATAGAATGGGAGTCTGGGAAGAAGATTGAGGAGTCAGTAGCAGATAAAGGTGACAAAGGAGCACTAAGAAAGCTCTCTACAAAAGTTCCTGGGAAGTTGCCAAGTATTTCACTAACATCCAAGGGTTTCCTAGCAGCTTCTAATTTGTTGTCAAGGGGTCAAGGTTGAGAAGTTGGTGATGAATCAGGGGAGGTGGTTAAGGAAGTGTCAGAAGGGTCAAAAGTTTTCAAGTGACATCTCACTTGAGCTCTGGTTTCTGGTGGAATGTTTACCTAAAATTCCCTCATGGTGGGCTCCAAAATGATGTGCTCCTATGCTGCCTGATCACTCATGGTCAGATAGGGTAGCTGGCAGTAGGAAGGTAGTGTATGAGGACAAGTCAGTAAAGGTCCCAGAAAGCTGGAGTGCCAAAAGGGTGTGAAGTGTGAAATGGTCACCAGAATATGCCCCTAGTCAGTAGCACAAAGTTGCTAAAATGTGTAGAGGGGCAACCCAACAAAACAAGAGGGAAGGTTCCTACAAGTGGAAGGGAGGAAGTCACTAGGGTTTACTGGGGGATTCAAACTAGTTGCTAGCCATAGATGCTAATGTTGCTAATGCAAAGAGACAAGGCTAACACCCATAGATGGTGTACACTAATATTGAATGCTAGGTCATCAAGGCTTGTTGCTAAGCCATTAACAATGACAAGGAAGAGAGATGAGGGCAAGTCTGAAGTCTGAGAGTTTAAGGGAACTTCAAAGCTGTACTATGGGGGGTACTAGGTATGTACAAGGGGTATTTATACAATTTGTAAGTGTAGTAGTCAGCAATAAAAGTAGTCACCACCAGCAATGGCATCTGTTAGTGGGTGCATGCTGGGTGCCAATATGGTTTTCAAAGATATGTATGCAATGTCAAAACTGCATAATATCTATCAAATATAAAAGAAATCATACCACACATCAACATCTGAAGTGTAGACACCATTCAGGTATGTTGGTTAAGTGAGACAAGAAAAATGGAAATGAAAGTCATTTGTTTTTGAGTGTCTGATGTTTGAAAGGCAAAAAGTCCCTTTGTCACTATGTGATGATGCTAGCAACCATTGGTAAGAAAGGTCTCAACCAGGTGCTTCTAGGTCTTGGGCCTAGGCTTTCACATGATGGGGCTGTGTCAGAGTCAGGTGCTGCATCAGATAAGATAACCTGAGATGGTGGTAATGGTGCTCAGCAACAAGTGGGTCTTATCACCCTACACATTCACTTTACATAGGCTACAAGTGTTGCCTGCACAGATACCCAACCCCAGCAAAATGGAGGTCATACATCACCTCCTTGCAAACTGTGTGCCACCTGCCTGGGTGAATCATACATACGCCTACAGTATATGCTATTTGGATCACCACTGGTCAGGCAGTGCAATGCACATGGACCTGTTCTCATGGGTCAACAATGAACATCATCATTGACTCTGTTCCATAGGCATACCCCCTCATTTAATGGGGTACAATGGGTGGTATGCCCCCACCAATGATGACAGGGAGCACTGTAGAGTGCTCCTTCTACTTCACAAGAGCCATGGAAACTTCCCACTGCACACAACCAAGTGGCTGCACTATGGGGAGTCTCTCATCTTTACTCACCTGCTGTACTGTCCAGCAGCAGTGGTGCATGCCATATTGGCTGAGGCAGAGGAGCCCCTATCTGTGGCTCCTCCACCAAGTGCCCCATCAATTGAGGCAGTGCCCTTTGTGTCAATGGTTGAAGCAACCCCCACATCATCTGTGAGCTCTGGTGTGCCCTCCCAGGTTGCATCTACTGATGAATCCATAGTATTGGACTATGCTGGAGACTCTTCAGCTTTTGCTGAGACCAGCCCAGAGATAACTCCAACCATTGTCCCTGGCCCTTCAGAGGTGGCCATACCAATTAATATTGCTACTCCAGCCATCCCTGAAGCTGGGACTAGTGGCTCCATTGATATGGCTAACACTGTATTGGAGTGCTGGGCTGACATAGTGAGCAGCAAAGAAGCTATGTCTTCACAAATGGACAAATGAGCAGGGTGAACTGCTAGCAGCAGTTCCTAGTGATTATTACCAATGGGCTTGCTGAGTGCTCTGAGTTCTCCCTGATGCATGTGTGGGCAATGCATCAGGCAATTATACCACCCATAATACAACCCATAGGCCTTGAAGGCCTACATGCTTATCAATGTAGGAGCCCAAACATAGGGCCCTGGTGCCAACTCATGGGTGGGATGCCATATCCCACTCCCTTTTTCTTGTTTTGCCACACTATTTACTATGTTTGTGAGTCTGTTGATGGACTCATAAGGGGGGTATGTAACAGAGTGCCTGTTACACAATTATGCAGTGCTATAGTAATTGCAATATTATTATTATTACTGTCTCATGGTAGCATCACATGATGCTACCTATAACATACTAGTCATGTACTTATGTAAGGCAGCACCTTACTTCATACTTCATAGACAGACTATTCATTGGTTTTGCATTGTGGAGTGTGAACTGGTAGCTGTGCACCCCATAATGAAAATGTTACATCTTTACAATCTTTTCATGGTGTGTGACCATAGATGGTTGCAAAGGGGGGTATGTAACAGACTGCCATTACATGGAACAATTGTATTATTTAACTAAATTACATTACCCTAATCAAATCCTTGGCAGTGTCATATGATGCTGCTGATTATACTGTACTATTATTACATAAGGCAGCACCTTACTTCACACCCATAGACAGAATTACAGCTGGTTTTGACCTACAGGCTGTGAGACATAAGCTGCACAGCCATAATGGAAACATTACATCATGCCAGTAACTTCTTTCAGCCATTGTCAGGCATGGCTGCAGAATTGTTACTGCTGGTTCCAGAAACTGTTTTTGATTGGAAAACCCCAAGGAAATGTGTCATACCACTTCTTTGTCCACTTTTTAACTTGGAAGAAGTAGATTTCCATTTTTTAAGCCTTTTCCTTTGAGAGATGTGTGCACTGGAATGACCTGACACATTCTCATATTCTGTTAAATAGTAATTTTCAGTCACAATGTTGCTTCAAATTCAGATAACTCCCATGGTTCCTAATTGTTGAGCAATGACTTGTGCAACTGTGGCTCCCTCAATCAATGTTTACTAATCTTTGCTAAAACCTTAATTATTTTCAGCTACTTATTGTTGGGTAAATGGATAGCCACCCTCAGTTGAACAACATTGTATTGTGTGACTGAGGGTGAGCACAATCTTTATGTACTTACTTATTCTTTACTTACAACCACCCCTGTAGACTTCTACATCTACAGGTAATATCAGTCAAACAACATTGTATTGTGTGACTGAGGACTCATTGTAATCATCTACAGGTTATGGGCCCTGTTTGTTGCACTTACAATTCATCAAGCCACTGCTCTAAAAATTTGACTCAAAATACATATTACTTTCTACTATGTCTACTAGACCCCCACCAGTAAAAAAATGACATCCACCCATTCACCTAACCCACCAAACTTCCCTGAAGAATCCCACTTTGATGGTACCAACTACACCACATTTAAAAATTGAGTCTTGATTGCTGCGAGGGCATGAGGTGCTTGCAGCTATCTGGAAGGCACAATCAAAAAGCCCCTCACTATATCAGACATCAAAGAAGGCAACACAAAACCCACCAAATGGTAATTGAGAAACCCATCTCTGGAAGAGTGGGAAGAAAGGGACACCTGGACACTGGGCTTAATAATCTACAACACTAAAAACCCTGTTGGATTGGGGATCAAAATGGATGGCTCAGCAGCCAAAGCTTGGATGGTACTCAAAGAGAATTATGGAGTCTTCTTGGAGATTGCTGCTATGAATGCTGAAAAGAGACTGCATGCCACCAAGTTCACTGATGGCATGGACTTCCTTAAGCATGTTGAAGACCTCAGGCAAAAGTGGAGGTCAGCAACAAAAAAAGGTGCAAAAATAGATGACACAACATTTCATACAATCCTGATTGCCTCACTCCCAGAATCATGGAACACAGTTGTAGCTGGGGTATACATGATGACAGCAACAAAGGATGTAATAGCAGCACTTACCATTCACTGGGACCAATTGATGCTATAAAAGCAAAAGGCCAGTACCTCAGCAACTGCACTACAGACTCAGTTCAAACCAAAATTAGTATGTGTTAACCCCAACTGTCATTGAACCAGCCATGTAATTGAAAATTGCTACTGGAAGGGTGGAGGAAAGGAGGGCCAGTCTCCCCCAAACTTTAGGAACAAGGGGAAAAGCTTGAGAACCCCATCAAGTGAGACACCTCCCCTGCCACTCCACCAGCAGCAAATGTCACATCCTCAGCCACCAATCAACCTCCCACACAAGCACATGTCACCTATGCATTGTCAGCCACCCTCCAATTATCAAAAATCAAGAATGACAAACTCCAGGTGATAAAATGGACCAGCACATACCTATCCACAACAGACACCCTGACATATGCTGACTTAGGGGCAACTGACCACTTCTTTGTCAACAAAGATGCATTTACAGACCACAAAGAACTCCCAAACCCTATTGAAGGGCATGCAGCACCAAAAGGTGCAAGATTCCAAGTGGTTGGCCATGGGACAGTGAAAAGAACCTGCAAAACAATTCATGGATCATCAGTACTGGTGTTTAAGAATGCCCTTCACACCCCTGATCTCACCTCAAACCTGATTTTGATTAACAAGTTTGATCAGGCCAGATTTAACATTGTATTTGGTGGAGGCCTAGTTTGCTTCCAAGACCCAAGCAGGAGGGAAGTACTGTGTGGAAAAGGCACTGGGGAAATGTACCTCATCAGGACACTTGGAAAGGTTACTCACCCACCATAATGATTGCCAAATC
The DNA here is from genome assembly GCA_017657295.1 of Termitomyces sp. DKA64. Lineage (NCBI taxonomy): Eukaryota > Fungi > Basidiomycota > Agaricomycetes > Agaricales > Lyophyllaceae > Termitomyces > Termitomyces sp. DKA64. Next base: position 19,368 of record JAGGAV010015658.1, on the reverse strand, counting down.
ACAAGTTAAACTGACCAGTCTCAATGTATGGCACTGCACCTTTGGCCATGCAAGCATGAAAACCATTAAGAACACCCTCACCAAAAACTTAGTGGATGGACTCAAAGTAAAAGGAGACTTGACTGTGCATGGCATATGTGAGGACTGTGTGTATGGAAAACATGCAGCCTGCCCATATGATGCAATTGTCAAACCTGAGGGTGCCCCATACAACCAAGTACATATAGACATATAGGGGCCATTGAGCCACAACCTCACTGGGAGGGGCAACCTACATGATGCTCACTATAGATGGGGGGTCATTGCACCTAGTGACATATTTCTTGACAAGAAAAGATGCATCAACTACCCTTACAGCCTTCACCACTTACCATAAGGAGTCCAAACATCAGACAGGTCAAAAACTTCTAGAAGTCAGGGTTGACACAGGTTGGGAATGGGTAAATGAGCTGTGGTTCACATACCTTGGCATGCATGGTATCTTGCTAAAAGTCACTACACCCTACATGCACACACAGAATGGAGTGGCTGAGCATGCTAATCAAATGATCCTTGAGGGTATACATTGCATACTTGCTGAGAGTGGCTTACCTAAGAAATTGTGGGCTGAGGCAGCAGCTCAGATCTATACCAGAAACTTGATTCCATCTTCATGCCACCCTGACACCATTCCTAATGAAACCTGGACCAGCCAACAGCAATGCATGGACCACCTCAGGCCTTGGGGCTGCCTAGCATGGGCCAAAGTGCCAGAAGAGCTGATCAAGTCAAAATTGGACCCCAGATCTGTGAAGACACATTTAGTTGGATACTCAAACAATGGCTATCATTTGTACAATCAAGGGTCAAGATTGATAGTTACATCACAAGATGTAATCTTCAAAGAGGGAGTTGGACACCAACCACTTACCATACTTAACCAGGATGATGACAATGCCATGACCCCAGCATGCCTAGCCACCAAGACAGTACCACAATTGACATCAGCACCAGGCATCTTACCCACATGCCAACCCATTGCACCTAGAATCAGACCTGAGAGTGGGCTGCTGCACCCAGAGGATGCTCAGCAACCTGACCCTGACAAGGTCAATGCACCTACACCTGAACCAGCAGTACTGACTAACCCCCCAGTCATACTCTTGCATAGGTCAATGCACCTGACAAGGCCAACTCCAGCACTGATTGCAGCTCAGGAAACTGTCCAATGTGAACAGGCAGCTTGAGGTGATAGTGAGAATTGGGCATCTGGCAACACCCTGATGGCATTGAGTGCAAAGGGACCCTATGGCTACTTGTCAACCCTTGATACACCCAAGGACAGAAGCAAAATCCATGTGCCTAAGACATACAAAGAGGCAATGGAAAGACCTGATCTGTGACAGCCAGCAATGGACAACAAGTTGAAGGTGATGAAGGAATGTGGCATGTTTGAACCAGTTGATAAGATGGTGGTACCACAAAATAAGAACATTGTGGGGTGCAGGTGGGTCTACACTAATAAATACAATGCTGAGGGGCAAGTCATCAGAAGGAAGGCATGTTTGGTGGTGAAGGGGTTTTCTCAGGTTGCGGGGGAGGATTTTGATGAAACCTATGTGGTGGTGATGTGACTTGAGAGTCTCAGGATGTCCATGGCAGTGGCAGCTCAGGAGGGGTTAGAAATATGGCAAGTTGGTTTTGTATCAGCTTACCTCAACAGTACACCAGAACATGAGGTATATATGCATCTACCCCCAGGCTTTCCACATGAGGTATATATGCATCTACTCCCAGGCTTTCCCAGAGGGGAGGGTAAGCTGGCCAGACTCTGGAAAACCTTATATGGGTTAATGCAAGGTGGCTTCAATTAGTATTGGACCCTGGATGGCATGTACTCAGATCTAAAATACTCAAGATCAAGAGCAGATCTGTGCATCAGATCATGACAGATTGGCAATGAGATGACAATCACCAACACCTTCAACAATGATACATTTGGACTATCATCAACAAAAAAGGGAGCACAGCTGGCCAAGGGAGAGTTAGCAAGGGCATATGAGGTAAAAGACTTAGGTGAGCCTTCCTTTATCCTCAGAATGGCCATACACTGTGATCCCCACACCTGAGCTATCTCACTCTCCCAGAAGGCATATCTTATTTGAGTCTTCAAACATTTTGGCATGGCTGATTGCAACCCGCATTACACCCTGCTACCTCAGGAACAGTACTCACCAGTGACATGTCCCCCAAGAATGAAGCCAAGCATGTACTCATGCTGGACAAACCATACCACCAGCTACTTGGGGCCCTTATGTGGGCTCAAGTGGCAATGCAACCTGACTTGTCATTTGCTGTGACCTTACTTGCATGCTTCCAATTGAACCTGGGACCAGCACACTAGAAATCTCTCTTGCACATACCCACATATATTAAAGGCACCCTGGACTACCAGATTGTATACTCAAGGGACTTGTGAGGGTCAACTAAGCCAGAAGGGTATGTAGATGCTAATTATGGAGGAGATCTGGATACCAGACACTCAACATCAGGATACATCTTCATGATGGCTGGCAGGCCAGTGTCATGGAGCTCAAAGCACTAACAGACAGTTGCTTTATCCACCACAGAAGCTGAATATATGGCTATGACACACAGCTCTCAACAAGTGCTCTGGATGCATAACTTCCTTGCAGAGATCAATCTAGAGCAACCCCTCCCAGTGAAACTGAACATTGACAACACCTCATTCATAGCACTAGCGCAGTCCACCAAGGGGCATGCATGCACAAAATACATAGATATTTGGCATCACTACATCTGTGAGTGGATACAAGAAGGCAACCAATGAAGTAAACCATACACCCTCCTCAGAAAACCTGGCTGACATCTGCACTAAACCATTACCATGAGCTACCCACAATTACCTAGTCAGTCAAATTGGTCTGAAGAGCCACGACGGTTGCACACGTCAGGGGGAGTGTTGAGCAATGACTTACATGACCGTGGCTCCCTCGATCGATGTTTACTAATCTTTGCTAAAACCTTAATTATTTTCAGCTACTTATTTTTGGGTAAATGGATAGCCACCCTCAGTCAAACAACATTGTATTGTGTGACTGAGGGTGAGCACAATCTTTACATACTTACTTATTCTTTACTTACGACCACCCCTGTAGACTCATTGTAATTGTCTACAGGTAATATCAGTCAAACAACATTGTATTGTGTGACTGAGGACTCATTGTAATTGTCTACACTAATTACACTATAATTCACCAAGCTCACCAAGAATGTTTGTCAAAGCACTCAAAATACCTCAAAGGCAGTCACTATGTTACTTCGATGACCATTTGAAGGAAATCACCAGTACGGATCCACTTGACCAAACTCTCAATAACACCTGGAACTATGTTGTTGATAACCATCAGGCTCCAGTGTTGTTAGTGGAAATAGAATGTCTTGACAAATTGTATCATCATCTATCATGCTTGGGCATGCCCTAACTACGTCGATGATTCCCATTGACCATGTTGTGTTTCACGGTGAATGGTTTTTTCCATTGCAAAGAATTGACTGTGTCCAGTCTATACAATGATTCAAAGGTATAGATGTTGAATTGACGGCTCGGTCGATCAGGAAAAGAACATGATGTGTTGGAAATGCAGACAGGGGGAGTAGATAGACTAGATAAGCTAGATAGGTAACGTAAGCGTTTATCCCTCAGTCCGGTATAAAAAACTGTATCAAGACTGTACCTAGACAGGCAACGTAAGCGTTTATCCTATGGCAGAGTCAGTAATGTGGAATGTAGTGTCAAGGTAGTTACCCACCCTCAATCCTTTATACCGGACTGAGGGTTCTATCTACGAGTGTATATATGTTAACAATGGACCATTGTGAACCATTGTCCGGAATGTGAAAAAAGAGACCGTAGACTGTCCCTGACCAACATGGTAACTGTCTGTGGTGGCCAGTCCGTCATTGCCGTCCAACATGGTGAGCAACCCATTGTATTTGGTTGTCCTCAAGTCAAAATTTCTCTTAATATGCGAGGCCGTGGGTAGACGGTGAGTCAGTATAGCTGTCCTTCTCTACCACCGTGTTCATGGATATTGCCACTGTGTCTACTCGGCTCCCCTGTTCTCAACGGTGAGTGATATACACATCCTTAAGGCTGGAAGGTCACCTTCTCCAGTTGTGATTGTGTTGGGTATGTAATGGCAGGACTTTCGAACCTGTGCGGTGATTCTATCTGCGAGAGATGTATGGAAAGAGGTTCATCCGTGTCTTTGCGAAGACCATCCCGCGCATTTAGCCTGGATTTAGTCGTGATTAAGGATCCAGGCTTGGAAAGACACCAATACTTACACAGCCAAATAAGAATTGAGATATACTAGTACAACGAGCATGAGTTGTCGAAGTATTCTTCTCAACGGGAAAAGTCTTACGTTTGCTTAGAAGAAGATAGAACGCTAAGGGCAATTAGTGAGACACTCATTGCACAACCCAAGGCCATGAGCACTCACCCAAAAATATGAAGTTGCTGGGCATTACAGTATAGAAAATCATTCCGAGCGCAGCGTCAATGCTAGAAAAAGCGTTGAGAAAGCTAACAATTACTCAGTAGTACCTCAGCCTACCCAACAATAAGACCAGTATAGACAGTATACGTCATGAGGGTGTTGACCAGGTTATCAGTTCTGTGGAATAGTAAACATCAACATTCTTATAGAAACTATCAAAGTGGGTGAGTGCCTTCGAAAGCCCGTCCTAGATTTCACAAACATCCAAGAGAGGGCAAGGGCGACACTAAAATCACTTGCAGTCCCAGACGCAAAGTTAAGGTAAAATAATGTCTGGCGATAATGTTCGTCATCCTGTAAGGCAGGAAGCAAGAGTACGCACCGAAAGTTCGTCCAATTCAGCATAGGAAGAAATGCCAAACCTGTGCGGAATTCAGTCAGGGCATCGCAGGCTATACAAAGGAATTCTTGACGAACGCTTTCGCAGTAATTACTATACACTCAGGTTAATGACGAGGAACTTGAAGTAAGTCAGAAACTACGAACTGATTCCGCACACTGATCAACGTGGGTCAAGTTGCAAGGTAAAACAGCTCACGCATGCACAAGGACATACCGAGATCGAGTGTGGATACGGCCATCTAGTACCATACTGGATCAATGAAGGTCGTGAGACTACTCGCAGTTGAGACTCACAATCCATGTTGTAACAATGAGGTTGCCTTTACTTACTGTAAGGCCGCACCATGGTCATATCATGGACAAGACTATCAAGACGTCTTGATAACTTACGTCGGTAAAAGCGTTGGGCAAACATACTCCGGATGAGGAAATCGGAGATCGACTGAAAATCATACTCTGGACCAATGGTAGCGGGAAATGGAAAGCAAAGCTTACTGTGACTGCAACATGTATCTAAAGAAAAGCCAAAAAGTTAATGCATATATTTACTGTCTCCTTAGTAACTTAGAGTAAGTTACCACAACGCTCCTAAGGCGACAATGGTGTCACTGGACGGTTCGTTAGAATAGATTGATGAGTGATACATACCAAATAGGCTCGGCAATAGCTAGTGGATTTAGATAATTCGAAACGAGGTAAAAGTAAAGAATGTGACAATTCAGCGCCGAGTCGAACGTATCTAGCGCCCTGTACGGAAGAACATTGATACGTGAGAGAAGGCGAGAAAACAGTTGGTCTGTCTTACCATAAGAATGCGATCTGAAAGAATACATACAGAACCGTGAGTTTTCATCGCAATGAGTGCGACCCCAAAGGACATGTACCAGTGCTCTGAAGGACGGGCTATCCCTCGAATTACGCGTGAAGAACGTGAATGTCTGCGAGCACGTCACCCCCCATAGACTAAACGCGCGAGATTAGTTCCAAACACAGACACCTAGAAGGCAGCGAGACTACTTACGCCATCGACAGCAAGCCCCCGACAAGTAGAGCCCCTAGTGTATCACTGAACACGGGAATGACAGTTCCTGCAGATACCGACATTTCGTTCAGAGAGGAAAAGAACACGGGAGGCAGGGCAAAGAAAAAGGACCCTTGTTTTAACACTTTAAGAACCCAAACGCAACTTATGTTCTTCTGAATAGGAAGTCCCACCTCGCGGATTCTACGAATAAGAAGATGGAGTGGAGTACATCAGCATCTGTTAGATGCACTCATTCCTTCTTTGGATATAATTGACCGAAGAAGAACTCGACAGACAAGACGAGAAAGAAGAAAACGTTGTGAGTTATCTCCGGATGATGACAGGCTTCACTGAAAAGAAGTAGCTAACGTTAACGTCAATAACGATAGATCAGCGTGATGCATGCCGCACTTCCGGAACCAGGATTGGGGTGGAAATCCGATGGAATCAAACCTTAATTTCATCATGCGCCTAACAATTAATTGTGAAACTGTCAGTATATCACATGTCAGATTTCCGCAATGGGGATACAGAAGATTGAGAGATGAGCCAAAAAAAAAACACCGGAAAAATCAGCCATGTGTTGAGGCGGCTCACTTCATTCGCGCGACTGTTAAGCGCTGGGAACGCATGAAAGATGTAGAATGGAGACAAACTAGGACAGTGTGTGACGAGTGCGCGAATTATCATGTGAATGAGAGCTACAGACAGAGGTAGACAACAACCAGGGAAAGAAGCAATGACGATAACTTAAAGTGTCATTTCTGACTGTTGGATGAGTCTCAAAGCCTGTTCGGAGCGTGGTCGAATAGCACATTCGAATGGACTCGGGATTCTAACGTTATGAGAAACAATCGTAATTAGCTGAAGTTCATTCCATCACGGAATAAAGAAGGCAAGGCCCACAGAACTGAAGATGGGATTGTTGAAATTAACTATGGGTTCCACTGGATTACCTGACGCGTCAACAGCTTTAGCGATGTCTAGAGTAGCAACCATGGAAGCTATGAGCAACCATAGAGAGGACTCGACAAGGTTCTGGCCCGGACATTGCCTGCCAAGAGAGAAGTTGAGTCATCAGCACTCACTTGATGTACTTCCTACTCACCTTCGGCCAAAGCCAAAAACATAACTGCGAGGATCCCTACGACGTTCCGTAACAGGGTCCACTTTCTCCAAGAATCGCTCGGGAAAAAATGCGGAGGGGTTAACATAAATTCGCTCATCCCGTGTTATCGCCCTAGGCAGATATCAGCGCGAAGCCCGACCAGACGACACAGGGCCTGCTTCACCAAATATTACCAAATATCTGAAATTCTACATTAGGTGAATACGCCCATGTGATACGGGCCTTTATCACTGACCAGTGAGCCTTTGGGAACAAACATGCCGTTATAGATGTCGTCTTCCATCAGGCGATGGGGCAGGTCTGACAGATCAGCGTCAACGTCGCTTGACGGTCAAAATCTTTTCAGGTCTTACTCAGTGGTACAGGAACTCCCCAGCGCCAAGTCTCGCTCATGAGAGCTTCGACTAATTAATGTGTCAGGTAATAGAAGCGTTGAAGAGGAAACAAAACAGACTGTAAGGTAGGTTTGGCCGATCGCTGAAGTCCGGAAGCCTCTCTGAGCCAACGACTGTGTCGATCTCTTTCTGGGCCCTGGAAAGCGCCTCTGGATGGGCCATCATAGCAAGCAGGAAATGAGATACAGTTGTCATTGTCTAAATTTGGATGAGGATGAGTTTCAGTGTTGACGTAAATAGCATCTAGCTCACTGTATCCATGCTGGCCGCATACATGGAGTTTGCAGTCCACTTAAGGTCAAATTCAAATTCCTGAGTCGGTTTGCCGTCTTCAAGTAGGGTCGAACAGAAGGATGGCTTGAAACTACCGGATTTCTGAAGAGGGCTGAAATGAGTTTCATTTGTGGAAAGCCCAAGCCAACTTACGATACTGTCCTTGACAAACTCGAATGGTTGATCGACACATTCCTCCATCTTTGCTTTCCATTTGGCCGCCTTGATCTTAAATCCAGCACCAGGAGCCCAAGTGGGAAGGTGCTGAAGGGCTGGGAAGATATCAACGGGCCAAATTCCACCACCAGACGCAATCTTGTTCGAAAGAAGGTCAACACACTCCTCAGCCATTGAGAGAAACTTGTCGCCATGATCAAGAGGTTCATAGCCGTATACGACCTTCAACGTCAGTGCACCGGCATATCGACGTGTATGAGCTACATAATTCAGAGGGGATGCAACAATGCGCCGGAGGAAGCCATGTGTTTCACTTCGGAGCAGCGGATAGTATGATGGGATGACCGGAAGGCCGAAAGCTTTGTGCATGAGTTTCCGTTGGCGCTTTGACTGGTCACCATATTCAGTGAACGCGACCTGCGGCAGGCCAGGATTAGACCTGAGACCACCAGCCAAAGATGGGACAATCGTACCATATTCTTGCAGCCGCATCTGTGTGATAGTTGTTAACCCGTCACATCTGTTCAAGTTGTCTCATTGGGACCCACAAGTCTCCTGTCATCACCAGAGATGGTTTGTCGGAGTATATCGACCCCCGTTTATCCAACAACTCAAATGCTGCCTCGGGGCTGTTCAGAAATACAAGTCCCTGTCCCAACACATGTAGATATACAACATCACCTATGAGTAGATGAGCTATGACTAGCTGACTTGAGGTCAGAACATCGTTCTCACCGTACTGTTTTGCCCACTTTGCCGCAGGCAACCACAATTCTTTGGTCGTGAGGTCCTTTACATTACCAAACAATGGCAACGGCTTCGGGCCAGGCGGCAAAGACGCCGCGGAAGCTTTATGCTTCCGGAACCAAATGAAAAGGGTGCAAAGAAAGCTGGCAAGACCAACGGTGAGACGTGTCGAGGATGACATAGGCAGCAACGACCGAAGTACGAGTACTCGTTTCAACTTCGTCTGGGGGCGCTACAATCCAGCTCGAAAGAGAATCAGGACGTGGTATTAAAGCAGGACACCAGAGCGATGAGGACGGTCGATAATGAAATGGAGGAAGATGTACTATATTTAAGGGATTTTGGCGGGCGTCAGGGCGAGAGCCACGCGAGCAAAGAGAAGTTCTAAAGGAAACCGAAGCATATCAGGGTCAGTTTCCGTGCCTCGTGGAGTGGCGGAAGAAACTGTAACGAATCGGTTTTATCAGGCAATTGAAGCCCAACTCCACGGCCACTAAACAATGTCTGCTTGTCCTCGTTCCTGACGGGATACATAGTCTACTCTCGCTGGTGTACTTATCTATACTTTCGGACAAGGCCCTCGGTTCGTTCAAAGTGCGTCTCATTTCGACCTTGGCATGAAATCTATATCGACTTTCGACAGTCAGCCTGGGGATGATGACGGTTGGTCATAGTGAGCTGACAAAAACGTTTCCTCACTCGTGCTCGTTTCAGTGGTTGCATAATCTTTAGCTCGCACCCCGGTCCGTTATCTCATGCAGTCTGGCAGAGCTGCCACAAACAAGACTAAAAATATCATGGATATCAGTTGATCAACTGTTCTAAGCGGTCACTATGGCGTTAGTTTTGTCTAAGGCTATACTTTCCAGCTTCTTTGAATGATTACCAGCGTCTGTTGTTTAGGCGTTAGGTCTCGCTTACAACATCTCGGAACCATAGGACTCAGGGCTTCCAGAAGATGTTTCAGGCGAGTCCGAATCCGACCTCCACAGTCGATTGCATAAGGTATCCGTCATACATTGAAGCACACCGGAAAACCAAACAGGACATTCAAAATGGAGTGATCAACGCTCACGGCCAGGACGGACAACTGGGTACTAAAGTGATGTTGGGCCTTTCAGGAACAGTTGTGACAAGACGAATCGCTACCTGAACGCGCAGTTATGTATTGACCAGATTATCTCTCAAGTGACTTGTATCGAGAAATCGGAGAACACCCACCTATTCGCTGCCAGACGCCACCCCCGCCCAACCCCCACCTTTTAAATGGCGCTGAGGGAATATCGACAATTAATACTCTTTCTCGGGTCCGACTCTATAGATCAGGGACCTTGGTAACGTTAGCATGCAGCGTTTCTTCTTTCGAACCCGCGATCGGCTTCCTATCGAAATGATCCCGCGCCGACACATTGTCCTGCTTTAACCCTGTCGGGACAAACGTAGACCTCGGCGAGTGCGTCATCGCTGCCTCTCCCGAGTAGCGACTACTTAGGGCTGGATTAGGTACCGAGAACCGACTTCGTATATATGTATAAGGGAATAACTCAAGATGACAGTCAAGAGCTTCAAGGTCATTGCATCTCCCCACTAGCCAATAATGGTATAAATTCAAGTCACGCGTTGACCAGAGAGGCGATTATATTCACAGAGTTTCATTTCCGCTTCAGTTTGTGTGACGTTCCGCTTCGTATATACTAAACAATTCCGGAGTCGCGGCCCAGTACAGCGCGGTACAATAGACGACCGTTACCCATCAAAGTTACGGTCCGACATGGAATGTTTGGCTGCCAGGAAAATGTAAATTTCCTGATGTTTATAGGCCGAGTTTACATAGTGTTTACACGTGTGCTTCGAGGAGACTTGTTCGAGTCAGTGCCTGAAGCCCTTTCTTTCGCAGGTCGCTGGCTTTCAAAGACGGATTTATCTCCTGTGTGTTTCTTTGCGCCTGATGTCGTGTGCATACATACATACTTCTGCATCTCGTTTCCATGGGATTTGTTTGTGCTTTACACAATTTTCTCAACGCTAGGTTCGACTTCTGATTGATTCGTTCATCCAAGTCAGTTTTTCTTTATTGGCCGGAAAATTTCTCACAATGGACGACTTCCTTTCGGTTTCACTATTCTTGTTCTAAGACACCTCCTTTCATAGGTACGCAGCTCTAATACTGAGGTACTACTTCAGAGTTAACTTGCTAATGACAGGTTTTCGGGGACATGAGCAAATGATGAATTTTCACCGGAAAGTACTCATCTGGAACGACTCAATACATTCTGGAATGTATTTCAGTTTTGAATTACAGGATCTACCCATGCTCTTTTGTATTGCATGAGATAAATCATATATAAGTTCAACTATATATAGGTGGATCCGGTACAGCTCGGCCGAAGCTTTCGAGGGTCACGGTTTTTACCTTGCTCCATTTAGATGAAGGTCGGCCCTTGCTGTGATGTGTCCAACGATGAGCACTCCTTTTCTTTATCGGTCTTGACTTCTCTTCATCTTTAATATCGTTACAGATGCAGCAACTCTAACCCCTCTGTTATGACTGTAGATTGCCGCTTTAGGCTTTATCCTATCGAGAGGCGGGAGACTCGACGTTCTTCGTGAGGCGACTGTACACATTCACTTACAACTGAGGGAGTGAGCGAACCTTCTTACTCTTGATCATTTGTATGTGAGATGGATGCGGTGCAGATGCCTGGATATGTATTATGGTACGTTCTCGGTAATATTACTCGTGATCGTATTTCTCACAGGATGCTGAGAAACACGACGATTTCATGATCTGGAATGTAAGTCTTAAAGTGGGTAATGCACACGGGTTCTTGACCGTACCGAGTCCCGCCGTTTCTTTGAAATCTTTCTAAAAATATGTCTCAATGAAAGCTTCCTGGAAGGGAAAGCTTCAACAGACCTCAATAAATTTTGTTTGCGATCACTCTTCTATAGTAAGATCTCTTGAATCCCAGCATCTATCGCTGACCTCAGAGGCGAGACGACATTCAGCCTATACGCACCCGGTCAAAATATGTTTTAGGATGTAGAACGTGCCACGGTATGGACCGAGAGACATGACTTCAAAACATGGCTTGAGTGAGGCCACATACACTGCTGGCACTGGAAAATGTTTCCATAGGAAAAGTAGTAAAAGAAACATGTTATACCATTTCTTTGTCAGCTTTTTGTTTTGGAAAAAGACATTTTCCATTGTCTAATGCCTTTTTCTCCCTTAAATATGTGCCCTAGAAATGGCACAACATGTTTCTTTTTTCACTTTTTCCAGAAGAAATATAATAGGCTGCCAGCAGTGATATCATGAATTTGAGCATGGCGGTGGTCGTCGTCTACAATGTCTTCGATCAGCGCATGCCCAACGTTCAACGATGAGGGCCGAGTGACCGTTTAGTTTCATAAGCATATAGTTTCAGCCTCAATGTAGGGACACTCTATATAATGGTCGACGTACAATAGCTTGCTGAATAATACGGGACCTCGTACAACAAAGTTAAGTATAGCAAAATTTGGACGACAATACAAGTTACAAGGCTGGTGAGGAAAACAAAGGTTCTAGTAGGTCAACCTTTCTCGTGACGGACATACACAAGCTGATTTCGACAGTGGTACTGGATAATACGAGTGGAGTTGGGCTACAGGCTGAACGAGAAAATTTTCCCGGCAACTCGGGCAACGCAATTCGCGACTGATTATAACACCAGCCTATCATTGCACGCACCGACTTCAAGATGCGAAATTCTCCAGTGCTGTTCAAATAATTTTTCAACATCCCCGTGCTACGGAGACTGTCTAGCCAGGTTTGGGTCGTATAGGCGACTGTGCGCTAGTATGGATATTCAATTCTCTTGTGCTGGTAGAGCTCTCTTGCTCGAAAGAGCTCTACGGCAATATAGCGTTCTCGTTGGTTACCCATTGAGAAGGACACTAACAAAACATCAAGTCACAGTTGAGCGCCAAACTAACTTGAGGATTGAAGAGACCAGGGATCTCACCTCTGTCGTCACAGGGCGAACATCCAATCGCACCCTTTGAAAATTTCTCTGTACCTGGTTTGCGATTCAGGTATGACTATATGACTCCCAATTGCCCTCTGATTTCTTTCAAGCCTTGGATCCTGACATCGTAGCTTACAACAACACGGCGCCACGAGAACCTGACCTGACTGTAACATGAGCGTTGAAGACCTTGGCATGGAATTATCAACATCCGAGGCTGCAATGACAACGCCTGGCGCCAACGGAGCAGAAAATGGACTCGGACCCTCCTCATGTATGCAACTCCACACGCTTACGCTCCAGATTCATTCTGGTGTGTAAGAAGGAAGAGAAAAGGAGAGTGAACTTCAGCTTTAAGTATGAGCTTTGAATAGAAGGTTAGCCGTAGAAGGAATCGCGCCAATCGAAACTCTCCAAACAGACCATTGCAAAGACAGCTTCAACCGTCCTCACGTTATTCTATTATAAATTAGACATCAGCTCGAAAAACATTTCACGACCACCGCAGGACTCGAACCTGCAACCTTTTGGTGCCATTTAGCAATCGAAGCCAAACGCGCTACCATTGCGCCAGGTAGCCATGCTGAGAAATGTCTGCGCAAAGTACAATACTCTATCACCGGCGGCACTGGAAAAAGGACCAGCAATTTTGGCTTTCCCATCCATTTTCCTGGCAGGGTATCACCATGCTATCTGCACAGCCACTGTTAGTAGTGTTAAGTCATGATTGTCAGCACTGTTTATCTGCCACCCAGCCTGTAATTTTATTAAGTTTTTGCATAAATTAAACACAGATGCACACCACCTACCTACCAATTGTCCAGTGCTATTTCCTTTGCTATGTAGTGAGCCAGAATGCTATCTGCCAATCTGTCATTGGCACAATCACCATTGCTGATTCCATTTTTGCATACTTTATGTTTCAATTGCCTGGGGCTCCATACACTATATGGATTTATGTATATCCTTTCATTCTACATTAGCATTCCTTTCATCTGAATCTCATGATTTGTCTTGAGACAGCAGAGTCTCAACCTTCAGGTCAGTTCATTTTAGAGCTCAATCACTGTTTCTATGTATGAATATATCTACTAGCTAGTTTCCACTGTGGAATTGGCTTGAATAATGGGTTTGGTGTTGAATATACATTTTTTGACAGTTTTGGATGTAGTACACTTGATGAAATTGGACACAACATGTATCCAGGTACATATCTGTCCTTCAATCAAAATTGTATCTAACATACTTCTACAGAGGCCATTGCATTGCAAAACCTTCAAGATATATTTGGGACTCACAAACAAGCCCTATAGTAACAATAAGTCCTTGAATTCAGCTCCAGACATAGTCATCAAAGTTGATCCTCAGTTTTATAACCCCAAACAAGCTACAAAACAGTTACAAGCATGTAAGTTGTTTTTTTCTGAAGTAATTTGATTCTCATGTTTCTCTAGCACCACTTTTCACATCTCAAAATGTGTGAGACTATGCTGAGCATAGGGACAATGGACTAGACTCAGAGGATGAGGAACTTGGCTCCAAGGATAGAGAGCCATCTGACTTGAAGGATGACAATACCATCCCTACTCAAGGTAATTTCTATGATTAACTCTGTGAAAATATATCCATGTATGTTCCTTGTAGTCTGGTTCAAGAAACCAAAGAAAATGTCTGATTGGCTGTACAGGTTTTTTCATAGACACCTGATTGGCTGTACAGATTTTTTCATGAACACCTGATTGGGTACAAATGTCATGGACACTATTGCACCTCCTATGTCTAAGAACCACTCATGGACATATGCACTGCTGACATTCTGGATATACTAAACTGAACTTGCAATACAACTGGCACAACACCAACTTGGCCCCACAATTCTGTATCAGTCTTGTGTCATTGATAGCTTCCTCATTTCTATGGGTTAATTCTTCACTGCCCATGCTGCTCCACCAGTATACTCCAAAAAGTGGTGCACTCACTCCTGGGAACATTACCAATATCAATGATTCAATTTACATCATAACCAACACAAAATGGATCTTTGCAGTGTCTGTTTCCTTAAGATGAACATGCTTCATTTTAGTATCCTTCAGGTACAATATGTGAAAGCTTGAATTGAGTTGGTACAAGGAAGGCAAGAGTTGAGTGAACAGGTACAGTCCACATTGCACCCCTACATCTCTGAAAAGTTCCCATGCTTTGGTGAATTTTCGAAACTTTAAGGTTATGCAGGTTTTGCACCATCAAAATTAGAGCAATTGGGTTTGACAAGTTTGATGTTAGTCAAGAAACCACATGTTTATCACTTGGTCAATCAGCAATTGTTGTTTCACACAAGGTAAAGCTCTTCAATCTGTGGGATTGTTAACTGACATGCCCATTGCAACAGGTGGATAAACATATTGCAACAGCACTGCATTATGAACTTGTATGAACTTGTTATATATAGATTACAGGCCTTGACTCTAATAAGTTCCATGAATAGCATGCAAAACAACTTGCTGGTATTGCTGATTCTATTAAATGCTACATTCTTGTGCTATATTCTCTGATGATCCAGTCAAGGTGATATGACTAATATCTATCTCACAAATCTACCTTTTTGACTGCCATATACTAGATCAACAAATGTTATATAATGCTTTCTCCTTACTTGCAAAAAATCATACTCCTGTAGCAGCTGTATATGGGTTCAAAGTACTCAAGGTTCCTGACAAGCTCCATCTTTATTATACCAATGAGGCTTCAGTTTGTGATGTTATTGAACTGATAGAGTATTGTGCCCAGCATAGTATCATCAATCACAGAATATCAGGCTTTCTAAACATATTAGTGGAGAGAACTTCAGCATGTATCTTCTGAAGGATAGCATACTTAGGAGGAATGAGGAATGGGAGGTCACAAACCTTTGTGCCAACCTTCCACAGTATGCTGCCATTGATGTATATGCCTCTCACATGGTCTTCTTGAAAGGCATCTTGCATGTTTGTTTAATACAATAGAATCAGAGTAATCCAATGTAGTGTTTTCTACTTTTAATCCCTTGCCCCTCTATCCTGTGTTTCCTTGACTTGGTGAATGCATAGCCCCATGATGTCCAGATGGTGATTTATGGTTAAAAGCAGTCCCTGTTGCTTACCTTTGGTAAGCCCTTTTTCTCCACTGTCACATCCCAAACACTGGCAAGCCATGCTGAGTGTAGCTGGGTTTAGAAATTGGGAGGGTATGTTAGCAGCAGATAAGTGGGGATTTCTAAAGTGGGAAGTAGTATGAACTCTGATAGGAGCAAATTGTAGTAAAGTGGCTATGAGGCATGACCAGCATACTTGAAAAGGTATCAGGCTGGAGTACCTACCAGATGTGTCTGTAATTACCACCCCTACTATACTGTGGGACCTAGGACACAATTGTTCAAGTGTAAAATAGGTCTTTAAGTAAAACAAAATGTATCATTCCCTTGTTGAGCATTCAATGCTATCATTAATGATCTGTCAGTGGATAACCCCATTTATTTCTTCATGGACCTGCTCCTTACAATTCACCTTTATACTCCTTCCAAGTCCTCATCTATTGGTCCTACCCTCAGCCCTTAGATAACACCAATTCTCAGTGCATAACTCAAACAAGTATTGAGAGCCAAATCTCAGCAGGTCCCAGCTAGTCCCAACAGGTCCCACCCTATCCTGACAGATCACAGATATGTTTTCTCATGTTATTTCTGGAGGGTTTGATTTTCCAAGAACTTAAGGTTCTGTCATCCTGTGCAGTTGTAAGGGCAACCTCTGGAGGCTGTGGCTCAGTCACACAGCTGGCAGAGAGAGATCCAAAGTATATTCAGTGTCTATGAGAAGTTCTAGAGGTATATCTACTTATCTGGCAGAGGGAGATCCAAAAAGAACAATTCTAAAGGTTCCCAATGCCAGTGCTCGGAAAATTTACCCTAGAGCTTCTAGGAAAAACACTCAACAACAATCAAGTCCAGAATTTAATCCAAAAATAGAAGTTCATTGTAATTGGCCTTGATTTCCAACCTCTGGGAGCATAACTACTCCAAAGTAGCACTGTTGAGTAGCCCTTGGTTGAAAGTACTTGTCACCAGAAGATGGGAGGATGGGGATGCAGAACAAGCTTGGAATAAGAGAAACAAGAATGAGGTTTGGCCTGGACAGTCCCCTGACATCACCCCCCTAGCGTGCAGCATCTCAATGCACTAGATGATAGAAGTTACAGATTGCCTGGTCAGCTGCTGAGACAGGGTACATGCCTCAAATTGCCTTTGGTGCACTGGGGTGCCAGCAGTGAAAGTCCCAGATCAGAGCTGGTGCATGCACATTTGCCTGTGGTTCCCAAAAGATGTCCTCAATACCATATCCTTTCCACTTCACTTGAGCTGTGACATTCCCTGGAACACTCTACTATTCAGAATCTACTCCACCTCATACTCCTCATCATTAACCAGTACTGGTGGTGGTGGTGGTGACTTTGGGCAGCAACCAGGAATGGGGTTCTCTGGAGCTGGGAATAGCTTGACAGTATTACCAACTGAGTGTAATTGATGTAGACCTGCAAGAAGTTTCAACCAGTAGGCTAATGGCCCTACTTGTCTTTCCACTATAAATGGCCCTAGATGTCAATGTGACAGCTTCTAAGATGGGAATGTTGTCTTTATATCCAAACTATCCAGGTAGACATGATTTCCAGGCTTCTACATTGGGGCTGGTGTCTGCCATCAATCATAGTACTGTGCCATGTCCTCCTTTGACTTCACTAATGCTGCCTTTGCCTCCTATGTTCTATTCATCCTGTCCACAAACTTATTCACTGAGTCATTCTGAAGGTCATGCTCAGGGCTCAAAACCCATGCATGGGTGTTGTCCAGTGTCTAGGAAGAATGGAGTCATCTGTGTGGAAGAATGAAAATGGTTGTTGTACTGGCACTTGGTGTCTAGCAGGAGCCCATCCTGATCATTCTGTCTCTCATTACAGAACATGTGCGGATGCTGCTCTAGGTCCTGGTTAACATGCTCTGTCTATCCATCTGACTGAGGGTGATAGGCTGTGGTTGTATGGAGCTTCACCCCAAGCAGGCAGTACAACTCCCAAGTGAATTCTGCTACGAACTGAGGGCCTTGGTCTGACACATACCCATCTGATAGACCATGGAGCTTCCATAGATTCTTTTAGTTACAGACTGACTGCTCCCAGAACAGAGCAGGTGGTGTGAGTAGGGATGAAGTGAGCTTGTTTCCCATAAAGATTGACCACTACCATAACTGCATCATACCCATGAGCATCTGTAAGTTCAACAATGAAATCCACTAAAGCAATACTCCAGCAAGCAGTGAGGCTTGATATGGAGGCAGAGGTTACAGGTGCTGGTGTAGGTGCCAATGTACTGAGACATCTGAGGCTACAAATAGTTCTGGAAGTCCAGTTCTAAGGTTTTCCACCTGCCAGGATGCCCTGCCATCTGAGAATCATGGTGCTGCTCTATAATACACTGGTGGAGTTCTGGGATGTTAGGCACATAGATGTGTCTTCTGAAGGTCAGCAGTCCATCCTGGAGGCCCCACTCTTATGCATGTACTGCTTGAACTCCATTACCATGTTGAGCATGAAGGACATGTTGCAGCCTGAGCTACAGCATCTTTCTGCATGCCCTCCCAATTCCCCTTGTTGGATGTCCTTGAGAATGTTTACCTCATCCCCTTGCTTCACAATCTCTTCTAAAGCACAAATAGCAAAAAGCTCTGGCTTAAGAAGGATGAATGTTGACATTATCACCTACTCCTGTGCCATGATCAGCTCTCCTGGATAGTGCATCAGGTTTGCCCATCCTCCATCTGGGCTTGTGATCCAGCAAGAAATCAAAGTTGGCCAGATACAAGGACTATTGGGCCTGGTGTTGATTGAGTTTCTTTGCAGTGTGGAAGTACTCAAGGTTCTTGTGATCTGTCCAAACTTCAAACTTGTGCCATGCACCCTCAAGAAAGTGCTGCCATTCTTCAAAGGATCAAATAATAGCAAGCATCTCCTTGTCATGGATCTTATAGTTCTGTTCTTGCATTGAGGCTTTTTGAGTAGAAGGCTACAGGATGCCACTTGCTGTCCTCCTTTGACTGCTGGGAAAGAACTGCTCCTTTGGCAAAGTCTGAACTATCAGCTTTGACATAGAAGGGGGAGTCATAACCAGGAAACAGAAGGACTGGTTTAGAGGTAATGGCTTGCTTGAGGGCATCAAAGTTAGCTTGCTGCAAGGACTCCTATTGCCATGCTATGTCCTTGCCAGTGAGGTCAAAGAGGGGACAAGCATGAGGAGAGAAGTCCTGAATGAAGTAGAGGTTAACAGAGCCCAAAATGCCTGGACTTCCTTCTTGTTCTTTGGCTCTGGCCACTCTGATATGCCTGCCACCTTTACTGGGTCTATCTCAGCCATCCTATGCAAAATGATTAGGCCTAAATACTCAACCTTGGTCTACTCAAACTTGCACTTCTCAGGCTTAAGGTAGAGTTGGTGTTGGCAAAGACATTCCAAGACAATACATGTTCCAGTGACTGTAAGGGCAACCTCTGGGGGCTGCAGCTCAGTCACACAGCTGGCAGAAGGAGAATCCAAAGTATATTGAAAAGTATCTAAATAGAACAACAGTAGCTACTCACCTGGCAGAAGGAGAATCCAAAGAGAACAAGTCTAAGGAATCAT
>JAGGAV010015657.1:14797-35480 GCA_017657295.1 Termitomyces sp. DKA64 | reverse complement strand
AGACAGCTTTTGACAATCTCAAGTGTGCTGTCACCTCCAGACCTGTCCTCCTCTTCCCAGATGACAACTCTCCCTTCTGGGTAGAAGCCAACAGCTCCAACTTTGCTACTGGAGCTGTTCTGTCACAACAATCCTGATAAGATGGGAAATGGCATCCAGTGGCCTTCTACTCCAAGAGCCTGAATGCAGTAGAGCAAATTATGAGATCCATGACAAGGAGATGCTGGCCATCATCCAGTCCTTCAAGGAGCAGCAGCATTTCCTGGAGGGTGCACAGCATAAGTTCAAGGTTTGGATGGATCACAGAAACCCTGAGTACTTCCAGATGGCCAAGAAGCTCAACCACCAACAGGCCCAGTGGTCCCTCTACCTACCCAACTTTGACTTCTCACTGCACCACAAGCCAGGCTGGAGTATGGGGAAGCCAGATGCCCTGTCCTGGAGAGCAGACCATGGCACCAGAGGGGATAACAACAGTAACATTGTGCTCTTCCAGCTTGAACTGTTTGCAATTTGAGCCATGGAAGGCCTAGTCATCAAAGGGGCAGAGGTGGACATCCTCCAGGACATCCAGCATGGAAGCCAGGATGGTTGACAGGAGGAACTCATTGCTCAGGCAGCCCAGGCACTGAAATTGGGATATACCACCAGCACCAAATCCATCCATGCAGATGAATGGGCCCTCTGCAAGGGGCTCCTGACCTTCTGGGACCACATCTATATGCCTAATGACCTGGAGCTCTGCCAGAGGATTGTAGAGCAGCACCACAACTCCCAGATTGCAGGACATCCTGGCCAATAGAAGACATTGGAGCTAGTGTCCTGGAACTACTGGTGGCCCCAAATGTCCCAGTATATTGGGTCCTACACTAGTACATGCAATCTCTGCCTCTGGGCCAAGCTCCAACATTGTCTCCCCTCTGGACAGCTCCATCCCCTACCCATCCTCACAGAATGATGAAGTGTCACTTCAGTGGACTTCATCATAGAGCTCCTCAATTCCCACAGTTATGACACCATCATGGTAGTGGTGGACCTATGCAGCAAGCAAGCACACTTCATCCCCACTCATACTACTTGCTCTGCCATGGGCACCACTAAACTGTACCAGAAGAATGTATGAAAGCTCCATGGCCTCTCCAACACCTATGTGTCTGACAGGGGTCCACAGTTCATAGTGGACTTCACCAGAGAGCTCTACCAGCTCCTTACCATGAAGCTTCACACCTCTACCACATATCAACCACAGCCTGACAGCCAGACCATCTGCATGTACCAGGAGCTTGAGCAGTACCTCCACCTCTTCTGCAATGAGCATCAGGATGACTGGGACAAACTCCTCCCCAACACAAATTCCAGTACAACAACCACATTCATGTGGCCACTCAAGTTTCACTCTTCTTCCTGGATACCAGATGTCACCTGCACATGGGCTTTGAACCCCAGGCCTGACCTTTGGAGAATGAAGCCATGAACAAGTTTGTGGACTGGATGAAGATCACACAGAAGGAAGCCCAGGCAGCTCTGGCAAAAGCAAAGGATGACATAGCACAATGTTACAACCATGGAAGAACTCCAGCACCCAAGTACCAGCCCAGAGATTGAGTTTACCTGGACATGGCCAATATTGCAACCACCTGACCATCAAAAAAAAGCTCTCACACTGTCTATTGGGACCCTTCACAGTAGAACAGCAGGTAGGGCCCCTAGCTTATTGACTCTGGCTCCCTGTAGGGATGCACCAGCTTCATCCAGTATTCAACATGGTCAAGCTAACACCAGCCTCCATGAGTGGTGGTCAAAGACAATGAGGAGTATGAGGTGGAGGAGATCCTGGATAGTTGTCTATTCTAGTGGTGGCTACAATACAAGGTGAAGTGGAAGGGTTACAGAATTGAGGACATCTCCTGGGAACCCCAGGAGAATATGCATGCACTGGAACTTGTTAGGGAGCTCCACTGGAGGCACCCAGACACACCCCAAGCCATCTGGGGAATCTATCCCATCCCACCAGTGGACCAGGCAATCCAGAACTTCTTCTATCCTGCACATTGAGATGCCACATGCTAGAGGGGGGGGTGATGTCAGGGTACTTCCATTTCTGGACTTCCTATTCCAACCCAATAACTCTCCTTGACCCAATCTCCTTGCCCAAGGCTTGCCCTACACCCCTGGGGCTCCCTCCAGATCCCCAGAGATCTCTGGAAGTCATTCTCCTTTTTGGAAAACCTCTGGAACTTTCTATATTTCCTCTTTGAGCATTTTCCAAGGGTTAGGGTTAGCTCCAATCATCTGTACAGTTGTTCTCATGCCTCCACCACCTGCTGATGGCACAAAGTAGTGGGGATCCTTAGACTTGTTCCCTTTGGATTTCCCTCTGCTAGATAATTAATTACCATTGTATCATTGATTACCTTTCCTAATATAACTTTGGATTCCTCTCTGCTAGCCATGTGATTGAGCTGCAGCTCCTGGAGGTTGCCCTTACAAATCTCCCAGAAAATCATGACACTAATGCTAGTATTTCCCCCCTCCCCTCCCTCCCCTCCCACATCCCCCTTTCCCAAAGTCCCCCCCAACCCCTATCATCCAACTTCTTTCCACCAAACATCCCCCACAAGTTCAGAGGGCCACTTCCCCCCCAAACTGCTCCTTCCAACCCCAAAAATGCCTGAACCCAAAATGAGGAGATCCCAGGCATGGTTTTTATGTCATAGGAGCCACCCTGTTCACCAGAATCCTCTGCAATGGGACCCAGGCCTACCAGCTGTATGTAACCCCTGTTGAACAGCTCTGAGCCCAGCAACCCCCAGAATCCACTAAATCTGAGGAAATCTTGTGCAAGGTCATGCCTCCCAAATATCACAAATTCATAGACATATTCTTGGAAGGATGCACTGAGGAGCTCCCCCTGCACTGACCCTATGACCACCAGATTGACCTGGAAGAAGGTGCCTCCCCACTCTTCAGAAAGGTCTACAACATGTTGGAAACTGAGCTCTGGGCCTTCAAAGACTATGTGGACAAAATGCTGGAAAAAGGCTTCATCCAACCCTCCTCCTCCCCCACCAGAGCCCTGTTACTCTTCACCAAAAAGAAGGACACCACACTTCACCTCTGTGTTGACTACCAAGGACTACTCCAGAGTGCAAAAGTCTACACAAAGTCTGACCTCTGCTCTGGGTATAACAATGTTTGTATTGCCCCTGGACATGAGTGGAAGACTGCTTTCTGGACATGCTATGGACTCTTTGAGTATCTGGTAATGCCCTTTTGGATGACACATTCCCCCACCACCTTCCAATACTTCATGAACAACATCTTCCATGACACAAATGATGTCTTCATAGTAGTATATCTGGATGACATCCTCATCTACTCTAACTCCCTCATGGAACACTGGGATCATGTACATCACATCCTGGAGCAACTTTAACAACACAACCTTCACATCAAACTCAAAAAGTGCTTCTTCCACACTCAGGAAGTCAAATACCTCAGTGTCATTGTTACTTCAGGCAGCATCTGCATGAACCCAGGCAAGGTCAAAGCCATCACTAACTGGTACCACCCACAGAATGTCAAGAAACTCCAGTCTTTCCTCAGGTTTGTGAACTTCTACCAGAGGTTCATCAACAACTACTCTGGGATCATGAAAAAACTCACCCACCTCACTCAGAAGGACACCCTATGAAACTGAGACTCAGACTGCCAAAACATCTTTGATCTCCTCAAATCCACCATCACTTCTGTCCCCATCCTCCAACACTATGACCCCTCCCTCTCCATATCCTTCAATGCAATGCCTCCAACTATGCCCTCATCAGAATCTGCCCAGGATCTCCAAAGCCTGCAGGACAACCTTGAGCAGAAGATTAACATTGCTAACTAGGCTTACTGCAAACATGCAGATGCTCACTGGAACACATTTCCAGACTGGCCAGTAGGATCCCTCATTTGGCTCAACTGCTGGAACATCAAGACCCAGCAGCCCTCCCCAAAACTTGACCATAAGTGTCTCAGACCATTCAAGATACTCTGAAAAGTATCCTCCTATGCATATTGACTCAACATCCCCACCAGGATGAAGGGGATTCACCCTGTCTTCCACATCTGGCTCTTAGAATGACATGACCCAGACCCCCTTGCCAGCCAACAGAATGGTCCCCCTCCTGCCATCAAAATCAATGGAGAAGCCCAATACAAGGTCAACAAAATCCTTGACTCCCAATGTCACTGTGGGCAGGTTGAATACCTTGTCCAGTGGACCAGGTACAGACCCAAGGATGACACCTGGGAACTGCTAGTACACCTCCAGAATGCCCCCAAAATGCTCTGGGACTTCCACCAAAACCACCCACAAAAGCCCCGAGGCCCAAGACTTGTGCCCATAACCTTGGGGCCACTCTGGGCATAACCTCATCCCAAGCACAACATTGATTCAACTTCCCCCCAGCTTATTTCCTTTATCTTATCCCATCTGATCCCTCACTATCTTATCCAGGCTGGACCCAGGAAAAGACAGTAATATTAAAGAAAACAAGACCAAGACAAAAACAGGACTATGTATATGGGGCTCTAGCCTGACAGGCACCCCTTTTCCCCAACACCCCCTCACCCAGTCTCCCTCCCCTTGCCTTTTGCCCTTCTCCAGGCCTCCCTCTCAGCCTCCCAGAGATCTACCATCTCTATCCCATTGCCCCTCTCTGCAATTATGTCCACCTCTTTTGGAGGAGGGCCACAATGCATCCCTGGTTTCCTGGTAGACATCATCCAAAGAAGGTAGCAGATCTGCCATATTCTGTGCTTCCCACTCCAGAGGCCCCCCCAGACCCAATACTAGTCAACAATGGGCCCCTTCCAGATGCTCCAACTCTCCCATGCCCTCCTCAATCTCCATGGGCAGATTGTACTCATGTCAGATTTGGCAAAGACCATCCTGGATGAATGCCCATGTGGTGGTGACCCCATCCAACAGACCCCAGTGGGCCCAAACCCACTCTAGGAAGCATAACCCATGAGCCTCAGGGTTAAAGTACACTTCCCCAGGTACATGAATTGATGCTTCACTTGTCAATTTTCCAACCACTCCCACATCCCACCCCCCCCTCCTGCCCAAATGGTCCTGCCACCCCCAAACAACACTCCCAGGCAATCCCTCCCCACCCCGGTCTGCCACCTTTGGTTCTCCTCACCCCACCCCCAACACTGTTGCCCAGACTTGCCCCTATAATGCCTGATGGGCCTGGCAGAGCATGCCCAACTTCCCAGTTCTCACCTCCAGCTCCCACACCAGTTCCTTGTTCTATGATAAGAGGCACTGATCCTGCCCCAGCTGGACCACCTTGAGGCTGTGGAGCCACACCACTTCCTCCCACAACCTGGTCACCTTGGCCAATAGAGGCACCTCAAAAGTGGAGAACCTGGGGGAGGTCTGGATTAATGGAGTAGGCAACCAGAAAAATAGGGACAAAGGCCCAGGGCAACAATGCTTGTAGCCCAGGGCCTCCTCAGAAAATGTGCAATGGTGCTTGGACCCTGCCTGACTCAATGGACCCAAGGACAGGAGGAACAGGGGGACCTCTGGACCTGACAGGCATGCCACTGAGGGCCCCACCAATCCCCAGGCATCCCCACTGCATGCTGGTGACCCCATGCCCACCCCTCCCAAACTCTCCTCCCCCACACACACCTGCCAGAGGACTGCTTCTTGCTAGCATTGTCCCCCAAACTGAGAATTGCACCCTCAGAACTTTCAGATCCCCTGAGGTGGCCAGATTGGCATGGCCTCCCCCTCACACCAGCCCAACTGCCACCAGGCCCAGAACAAGCAATGAATGTGCCAATTGCAACACCCGTCACATACATCCTGGGCCCATTGTGAATGGCCAGGTGTGGGAAGGACACAAGCCTCCCCCTGTGCACAGCAGGAGTTGCACTAGACAAGAGTCAGCAGGAAGGACTACTACTCTGTGCCAGGGTCACTCACTGGCCAGTTGGCAATGCACCACTCCACAGAGAAGAACCCTACCTGCTGGGTGGCTGCCTGTCATGATGACAGAACCTCCAATGATGCAGCCTGAGACAAAGTGGCCTCTGGGGCATGCTGAGGCTCAGGAGCAGCCTGAGACCCTGAGGCAGCTGCCCTCCATTGCTGCTGCTCTACCCAGGGGGTCAGCCACATAACTGTGAACTAGAGGGAGAAGAAGACTCATGCTGAAACAGGCAGTCCACTGTCTCCTGCTCCTGCTGACAGTCCCACTCAAGTTGGCACACCTCAAAGGCCAGCCAGGCCACTACATTGTTCAAATCTGGAGGAGTCAGGGAGCCATGATCCTGGTTGGGGGCCATGGCATTGCCTCAAAAGAAAACAGATGACAAGCTGTTGAAAAAACTTTTGGAAATCACTAGACCCCCACAGACACCCCTGAAGACCAATGACACCAGCCACACCTCAAGGGTCTCAATGCTTGGAGAGGGGGTAATGTCAGGACCCCACCAATTTTGCCCCACTAGCCTGCCCACAATCCCACCACTCCAGGAAGCCACCCCTGCCCAATCTCCAAGCACTCCCACCCTCCATCTAAACTCTGCCCATGTCCTGTGCATCACCAGATCACCAGCCCATGCATTCCCAAGCCCTGGCCCCAACAACTTCCCCAGACATGCCCTACACATCATCAGATCACTGGCAAACCACCTTTCCAAGTTCCCTGTCATGACAGAAGCTGAGTCCTGGGCAGGCAATGCCTGCCTGGGACCCCCTGCCTCACCCAGACCTCCCTGGAGCCCCGAGTATATAGCCCCAGACCTGCCATAGTCAGTTGCTAGTCTTGATATTGCCTACATTTTGTCTCTCTATCTACTCTGTCTCTTTCTCTACTTCAATCTACTCTTTTTCCTCTTTCTATTTCTACTCTCTGACATAGTTGTCCCAGTCTGCAGAGCACTCCCACAGATTCACCAACCTCCACTCTCATCACATCAACTTTGGGACATTGCCTAGCACCTGGATCCACCTTGGAACCCTCATACATTCCATTTCCTGTCGTCAACTAACCAACCAACAGGTTCTTGCTCTCAGAGGTGAGCTCCCAGGTTCTCTGGACCTGACGAAGGTGCATGTTCAAACCCTTCTTGTAATGTTATCTAAACTGTTGTGATGTTTTACAATATGAAAATTGTCCAAAAATATTTATTTTTGGTATCAGTATGTATGAGACCCCATTAAGACCTATGACTATGGAATATGAAATATGGAATATGGGAGGGACTCTGATTTCACCTGCAAACAAACTTGGTGGGGGCCAAAACCTGTGGGTGATAGCCAAATGCTATGACAGGTATGGTTGAGGGCAGAGTTGACTGTAGTACTTATCTAACAATTCCCTGAAGAGATAAAGAGATACATTGAAGAAATAACCATTAGGACCA
The DNA here is from genome assembly GCA_017657295.1 of Termitomyces sp. DKA64. NCBI lineage: Eukaryota > Fungi > Basidiomycota > Agaricomycetes > Agaricales > Lyophyllaceae > Termitomyces > Termitomyces sp. DKA64. Next base: position 28,046 of record JAGGAV010015657.1, on the reverse strand, counting down.
TGGTGGCTCGGCTAGCACCCACCACAGCCTTAGGGGGCCATATGACTTCCAAGGTGGCAAGGTTGTGCAATCAAACCAGGAAGGTTACATAATAAGCTGCACCCACATGGAAAATACCTTAGACACCACATAGGTTATTTGATACTGCTGGAATCCACCAATCTGAAAGCCCGACTTCTTGCGTCTCTCCCTACAGATCAGAAAAAACCATGGACTTAAGGACTTTGAGAAATCGAAGGGGCTGCATAATTATTCATGTGAAACCAACTCGGACAAGGTTCCTTGTGGCCTGGAAAGGAGCATGGGAGAGGGCGGCCCTGTTTATATCATGAAATACTGGAGGAGTGGGGTCAGAAAAGTTCTAGGCCTCCACCATTTAAGCACCCTAGCATATCAGAAGCCATAGATTAGCTGCAGGCAGCTTGTCTTAAGAAATACAGTGCAATCAGTATGCTGACTTTGGGGGAGTCCGGGGTTTAGAGTCCGTAAACTTCGTGGATGCACGCCAGCCACCAAGCATGACAAGCACAACAGTCAAAAGGAGGGTGGATGGAATGATAACAGCAGATAATGACTAGGCTTTTGCTTGAGGAAAATCCCGCGGATCATTCAGGTCTGGTCAATACTGGTCAGCACCTAGTAGTGTACTGTAGCACCTTACATACAATCCCCATGTACCCGGGATACATCGTTTTCTTTGAAATAACCATTGGTATTGCTAATGGGAGGCAACTGCAAGATCCAGGCTAATGAGCCATGCAGAGGGGGGTTGCCTACATGACTCATTAGCCCCTTAATTAAACCCATTTTGTTTCAACTTTGTTTGAATATTTTATAATGAATTTAAAAACATTATAAAACTTCTATCTTACTTACAAGGGAGTATTCTCAGTGTTTAGAAGCCCTGGACTAGGTGGAATAAAATAATGTGTCTACATGAAATAGACTAATACAAAAAACCTTCAAATTCGCACCAATGTCCACCTGTGGGCAAGCACTCGTGCCGCCACGTGAAGGAATCCTCAGAGTCATTATAGGCAGAAAGATCTGAATGGAACCCTTCGTTGATATGCAGAATATTAGGGACAATCTGAATGGCACTTGACATACTTAATTCAAGATACTCTAAGTCAATGTTGGGATGAGTGGATTATTCCAGCCCGGACTTATACCTGGCGGATCGAGATGTTCAATGGTACACGACGATGTACTAGAATATGATATCTATTATCTTGACAGAATAGGCGAGGTACTTAGAGAGATAAGAAAATAAGTCATATGTATATGAGGCGGGGTGTGTATACTATGGAGATTAATGGTTATCAGGAAAGGAAAAATACGAATAGAAGTGTTAGTCGTGAGAGGTACAATACTCTGCCTTGATGATGTCGGCAGCTCTCTCAGCAACAGCATAGACGGCTGAGGATGTATGGCCAGTGGGGATGAATGGCTAACACCGGAAAAAATTAATTTTCGTTATCAATAAAAGCAGATATACAACTTACAAAGATAGAAGCGTCAACGACTCTGAGTCCTACGATATTCTTGACCCTGAGATCCGGGTCTACGACACCGTTCTTGGCGCCTTTCGCCGACATACTCAGTGTCGAGGTGGGATGGAAGAAGGTGCTGGCCGCGGCTGTAATGTATTCGTCTAGTGTCTCGTCTGTTGTCGCGTCCTGAAGGCCGCCACTTGGAGCCACGATATATCCATCCCAAATAGGAGCCTTTGTAAATGCAAGAGTATGCTTGATCGCTTCGCGCATAACAATGCGGTCACTCTCCTCTTTGAGAAGGGCCGGATCGATGAGAGGAGCTTCGAAAGGGTCGGAAGATGCGAGTTTGATTGTGCCGCGAGAGACGGGGGAGGTGACAGCTGTTGACATGCTGAAGAAACTTGCGTTCTGGGGAACGAGGTTGTTCGGTACAATCAATCCATTCTGTGACAATGAGTCAGATTGTTAGGTGGAAAACAAATAAATTGAAATGTACGGCGAAGAGGTGTTCAAAATGAGGTGCGTTAGGTCCAGCAGCAAAATCGGGATTTAATGTGACGTTTTCAGGCACACGGAAGAACCCAAGCATAGATGCGATAGTGTCCACGAGCGGACCACCATGAGTTTCGTTCCAGATTTCAAGTTCGCCTGGAATGTTCGCAGGGTTACGAATCTTCTCAAACGTGTTGTTAGAGTTGACTATGAAGGGGTGGGCCATGACAGAATGGTCGGCAAAATTCTCCCCAACGTCCGTCAGGTTTACTAGGGGCTCGATTCCAAGGGCCTTGAGGTCTGGAGCAGGGCCAATGCCCGAATTGAGCATGATGTGAGGAGAGCCGATTGATCCAGCGGAAAGGATTATCTCTTTGGTGGCATTGAGGTGATAGAGTTGACCTGCAAAAAAGGTCAACTTGTCATGAGAGGTCTTGGCAGCTATTAGGACAAACCACCGCCGTTTTGCCTAAATTCTACACCGCGGAAGGTAGGAATCGTTCCATTTCCGGTTGAAATTAAGCGGGAAACCTCAGCATTGACAAGAACGTTTAAGTTGGGACGCTGAAGAAATTGAGCTGCCAAGTAACCGTTTGCAGAACTTCCACGAATTCCTGTCGTACCATCGACGATAGTCTGCAACCAGCCTAGCAGGGGGTCTGAGACGCATGGAGAGAAAAGAAACATGACTCCGCTTACCAACACCCAGGGGATTGCCCGAGTTGATGTCCAAGTTAAATTGGAAGTCGCCTCCCAATTGTTCCGCAGCAGTGAGGACGTTCTGGTCAATAGGGACAGGAAATCCACTCAGACTCGTCGTGATGAGACCGTTGGTACCGTGGACTGAGGAATCCAGTTGACCCTCGGTGTTGTGATTGTCCGCCGGAGGTGTGAGTCGCTCACTCTTTATGAAATACGGTTCGAGACTATTCCAGGACCATCCCTGGTCACCGGTAATATTGGCCCATCGGTCGTAATCCTCCGTGGCTGCACGGGTGTATATCATGAAATCTTATGAGAGTATAGCATTAGATAACGTTCATGTATGGTTGTAGAACGGAAGACATACTAATCGAACTACTTCCTCCGAGTATGCGACCCCGGGGAATCTCAACGGTCCGTCCACCGAGTCCAACCTGGGGGACTGTAGTGTAGTTCCAATCGAACTGCGACAGGAAAAGATTGGCCGCAAACCAGGGGACTTCTGCGTCCAAGACGCCGACCTGACTGAACAATGGACTTGGGTCAACATACCGGTAGATAAGAAGCAAAAGCTAGCCTACGATGGCCCGGCTTCGAGGACAAGGACGTTGAATTGTGGATTTTCCGTGAGTCGATTAGCTACGACATTCCCTGCCGTACCGCCTTTATGCCAATCTGATCGTCATCCGGATTTCTAAACGAATCATGTTGATATTCACCTCCAATGACAATAAAATCGTATGTGCAGTTTTGGGGGAGGTCAGGAACTTTCTCGTATAATGCAGCGCGAGTTGGTAGTGCAGATATTAAGGCCAATGAGAAGGAGAATGAAATGATGGAAGACTTCATTTCGAGTTGTATAAAGAAAGTAAACACGAAAAGGATATGCTGCGAGGAGCTAAGGCGGGGCAAAGAGGAGGTTAGGCGCGCAGAACCCTACTTATAGGTCTGTGATCAGGTACATTCCACGTAGAACTGTTCCTTTACGAGTCCGCAGGAAAATGGGCAGATTCGACTCATTGCAGCACATACCATCACCGTAACATCTGGGTCCGTATATGACATGGACAGCCCTTGAACAAAAGGAACACTGCGACGTGAAACTTGCGGCGGGAAACCTCGAGCAATCGAGATTACCATCGTCCTAGGAACGGGGTCAACCAATGGGGACCACCTGTATATGATATGACAGTCCTTGACGACAAAAAAGGATATTGCTACATCTCCCAGATATGCCCGTAATGGAAGCTTGCGGCGGAAGACCTCAGGCAATCGAGCGGACACCGCTCTTGGCTATCAAAGATGCGCTTGAAAATAGGCTATGTGTGTGGCTAGTTTTCAGACCAGGTTTCGTGCCCTGAAATGGGAGCAAGAGTCCAGATACAGATACACGACGGGACACTAGCATCTCCATCGGACCGCAGGGAATGATAATCGAATAAAGTGTCCTGAGGTAGTCGATGATCTCAATAGTTTTCTTGCCCGTGACTGTGGCAAGAAGGCTCGTAGAGTCCAAAGGCGAATATCATACTTTACATCAGGTGATGGAATGGATCAACGAGAACGGAAAGAGTAAGCATGTCCATAGAGCTTCAATGTGAACTAACTCGAAGAATTTTCGGGAAGCCACTCGGTTCCGTGGTTTCACAGTCGTGTTTTTAGCACTCATCTCGGGCAAAGGGTACCATACCAATCGAAAACGACTCAATCTAACCAAACTGTGAGTTGCCACAAAATCAGATCAAGTCGTCAAGAATGCACTCCAGTCCGCGGTCCAGAGTTGGAATTGACCCTCAGTGCAGAGAGTGCCATCACCACCGCTCGTGATGACAGCCATAGTGATACCATCTCAACGGTCATCGAGACACGTGAACAGAAAGAGGGAACTGCAATGAATACCGAAATCGGGCAGGTGGGTACTCGGTATACGAAATTGATAACTAGTCGTTTTGACTTTGGAGGTATGAGTGGATGTAAAATCAGAGACCTGTCAAGGTAATTTGAGGTTGGTGTGCGAAAGGTGAGCTTGAGCAAGCCGATGTACCAAGAAAGCCTCCTGAGACGAGTACAACGTATGAGCCCTTCTGGGTTAGACTCACCTTTTTGATGCACAGCTCTTCCGCCCGCGCAACGTGTTTGGGCCGGCCCGGATCAAAAACTGCGCTGAACTGAATCATGTGAAAGCCTATCTTCAACCGAAGTCCTCTTCATCTCTGGCAATGGCGGCGACCTTCTCCTGGTCTGACACATTCCACATTGCCTTTTCGACCTGTCTTCCGTGCTTTGCAAAGCCCACGAACCTGGGATTGTCGGCCTCTACAGATTCTTTCGACGATCGCACCGTTGCCCACCGCATCCCACGAGCTCGGGCGGATGAACTCCAGGGTCTGCTAGCAGACAGTGATGCCGAGGCCGAGAGGCTGTCGCTGCATTCTAACCCCGGGTGTAAGAAGGAACGGACGAAGCGAAAAAAGGACAAACGGATAATGCTTTTTGGATATGATCTGTTCGGCCATGCACCGCCTCCTGTACAACTTCCCGAATCTGATGACGAGGATGGAAACCGCAGGCCAGGGGCTCCGACTCCTCCGACACGCTCGTCGTCATTGACTTTTGATTCGGATGCAGCGCCTATAGATTCCTCGACAATTGCTTCTGCATCGGCTGCTGCGCTTCGGGCACGTGAGGGAGCGGATGAGGTAGAGAGGCGCGAGAAGGCAGAAAGAAGAGAGAGGAGAAGGCAGAAGAAGGAGCTCAAGAGGGTTGCTCAGGCACTGGCGCTCGCTGAGCAGGGAGAGGAATTTGAGGGGTTCCAGGGTAGTGGAAGCGGACTTCATCCTGAAGATTATGGACCATTTGTCCATGCAGGGCCTCGAGAGAATGATGGAGACGTTGACGAGGATGTCGATCTAGATGGGGGTGCGTATGCCCGCAGGAGTAACACCGGGACTGGCTCCAGTTCGGATTCCAGGAGTAGAACCTCTGCTTCGAGATCACAAGTGTCCCAGAGTGATCATCCCTTCCCTCAGCGGCCGCTTCAACCTTCAGAGATCATAGGATCTGGAGCACCGCGCAGCAAGAAATCGAAATCTAAGTCCTCGACAACCTCTCGCTCAACAACATCTCGGGTGTCGCGCTCGAACACTAGTACTTCGACATATCAATCCCCTTCACTCCTCTCGCCAGCTTCTTCTACCTTTCTTGAGAATGACCTTCCAGCCAAGTCGAAACTTGTCATTGCAGATGATTTCGACGGTAGTCAGGGCCTTGTCGAAGCCGACCTACCTTCGCCTGGCATACGGGGTGAATTCCCTTCCCCTCGGCTGCGAGGGGGATTCCCCTCGCCCGGCCTCACCCAGTTGCCAACATCAAGTTTCGGACCCCATTCTATAGAACGACGGGACTCGCTCCTCGCCAAAGGTGGCGCATTCCTGGCGATACGTGGTGGCGTGGACGATCTTGAAGGTCAATAAAACACTAAGCACGCAGAGTCTTATACCTACGATGCGGATGTCATTCGGATCCCGTCATTCAGTCTACTTAGCGGGAACACCTGCCACCGATACCTATCCCGATGCTTCTTTGTGCTTCTTTTATCGTCGGTCTTCCGCCCTTCTTGACTATTTCCCTGGCTTCTTTTCATTACCTTTGTCATGACCTTTCACATGTTACGCTTTCATATAATATTCTACGCATCTCAACCATCCTTTGTTCTTATCATTCCCTGGTAGAATGCACTCTATCAGTGGTTATTCAAGATCTGTATATCCCTGCTCTGCTACTTTCCAATGTCACAGCCAGTTATTGGCAGCTTTAGAGTATGGACTAATTTTTGATATTGGTAGCTTCTTGACGACCAAGTCTTCTTGCAATAACATGTCACACATTTCTGCATATGGGCAGCAAAGAGGGTGAACTCTGTGCTGAGGTATGTCTTCCTGGAACTGACTGTGTGGAAAACCAAGATAGCGCAAAGCTAAGATAACGCATATGTGAAGTAAGAATGACGATGAAAAAGGAAAGGGGTGGGTAGGGGAATGGAAATTTCGCTCTGCTGCGTATGCGTCGTCAAATTTTCGCTTTCCTTTCCAGAAGTCACGCGTTCACAGAGTGAAATGGCGACCTTACGGAAGGAGGGGAGGAGGGACATATGTTGACAGCCGCCCCAGCTCACCCCTCCGGGACATGGCACGTGCATGGACACGGGGTCCAGCAGAGTTTTGATGTTTTGACTCCGACCGTTTACCACTCACCTCTGTACCACTACGAGAGTCCCTGTCATTGTCCCCTCAGTTCTCAATCAATGTGAGTGAGGTGGTCTATGGCCCCTCTCTCCTGCACTTATACCTTCCCAGCCACCTGTAATATGTCCCTGACCTTCCGAGCATCAGCTGTTGACATGCTCAGGCCGTTTGTGATGTGCTATGGTTTTGCCAATCTACTGCTGCCTCATGGATGCATTTCCACCCTTCCCAGCATCTTTTTACTTCACCACTTACTCTTCCTTCTGTGCCTTTTGTTTATTTTCTTAACTGTGCCAATGCTGCTGTGTTACACAGTCTACATACTGTGTATTGGTTATCAAGTTCTATATATGTACTCATTTTTGGAATAGGAACTCTGAACAAAAACATATCTTCAGCCTGGGATGCCATATGGGTAAAAAAAGTCTAACTGTAACATTACTAAGTATAGTTTGAGGTAATAATTGAAATAGACATGATAGCAATGTTCACTTGGCTTGTGCTTTTTCAGCAAGTGAGGAGCTGAGTCTGGACTAATTATGTGATGTGTCTGGGAAGGGGTGAGCAAGGTTGACATGTGAAATTCATGCAACCATTGAGCTGTTCTTGTAACTATCACCAACATGTCTTCAAATCATGTTGAACTGCTTTGGCACCCACCCTTCCACACCATTCCATTGGACTTTATCTCCAAGTGACAATCACTCACACTCTGTTGTTTGTACTTCCAAAATTTCTGATTCTGACTCTTTACTACTCTGCTATGATAGTTTTTTGTGTTTGCAGATGTTTGAATCTAATAGTATACAAAACATCATTCTTCTGTTAGAGTAGTGTGATGCAAAACTTTGACTGTATAGCCTGTAACCACATGGTTTGCAAGTGGCAGTCTGGATTTTTTTGATCTAGCTGCAGTTAAATTTTCAGTTTTTACAACCAAACTTTTAAAACACTGACTCTGAAGGTTTATTGTGATTCATCAAGGTTTTGTTCCCAAGATGAAGTCCCCTCTTTATAAAACCTATTTTTATGAGACTGAGAAATGTGTGAGAACATCTAATAAAGATGCAGTGTGTTGGAAATGTCATAGGTCACCTCCTGACAAGCACAACTTTTTTAACTGGGAGTGATGAAAGTATAAGACCATTTAAGTTGCAATATGTTGCAGACCTCCCTATATGTTCAGTTCATTGTGACTCATTAAGAAAAGGGTGAGGACATTCAAGGTGTAATATGTAATGGATTCCCTGTTGTTATTTGAAGCCTTCACAGAGTTATAATAACTACATTTCTCATGGTTCAAGGTCATTAAGCAGTTTCATGAGTTCTCTCACTGTGGGCATCAAGATTGTTTCTCAGTATGCCATGATATGGGATCTCATTGCATGCAAGACTGTTGACATGGTTTTTAAATAGCAGTCATTGAACATTCTATATAATGCATTCACACAACTGATTAGTACACTGGAAAAAAGATATAGTAGTAGATAGATTATTCATTTAGTGATGAAACAAGCACTTGTAAAAATGTTAAGATGTTGTATCAAATTACATGACAAAAGTCCTCTGAGTTTTTAAGTACAACTTGTGGAAAAGATAGAAAGTAAAAAATCAGTATTTATTTAAGAGTACAGATATTTAATTTTTGGATAACAGTGTTTTTTTAAGTACAAATTGTGGAAAAGATAGGAAGTAAAAAATCAGCGAGTACAGATATTCAATTTTTGGATAACAGTGTTTGCAAAACATGTGAGTTATAACATTGTGCCCACTTCTCTCCAAATATGCAGGATGAAAAATCTAGATGATAAGAGGGTTGAGATGGGATAATGAGAGTGTTCAATGGGTGATATAATGTGTTGATAGCATAGTGGGGGACCCACATTAACTTATGTGTAGTAAATGGCAGCACAATCCAACCATTCTGTTTGCATATCCACATGATAGATTGAGCACACCACACCTTCATAGACTCTTTATATGATCCAGAGACAATACACTTCCCATCTGGTAAAAAGGCAACAGAAGTTGCCCCAATAATGTGGCCATCTACCTTGGCCAGCTGTACACCACTAGAAGCATCCCACAACCTCACAGACTGGTCTTGAGATCCAGAGACAATGCATTTTCCATCTGGTGAGAATGCAACAGAAGTGACCTTAGAAGTGTGGCCATTTAATTCCTGCAGCTGTGCACCACTAGAGGCATCCCACACCCTTGCATTGTCAACAGACCCAGAGACAATGCACTTCCCATCTGGTGAAAATGCAACAGAAGTGATCCAATCAGTGTGACCATTTAACTCCTGCAGCCATGAGCTATTAGAAGGATCCCACACCCTCACAGACCTGTCACCTGACCCAAAGACAATGTGCTTTCCATCTGGTGAAAATGCAACAGAATAGACCTCATAGTAGGTATTTAAGCCCTGCAGCTTTGCACCACTAGAGGCATCCCACACTCTCACAGACTTGTCAGTAGAGCCAGAGACAATGTACTTCCCATCTGGTGAAAATGCAACAGAAGTGACCATAGAAGTGTGGCCATTGAATTCCTGCAGCTGTGCACCATTAAAGGCATCCCACAACCTCACTGACTTGTCATTAGACCCAGAGACAATGCACTCCCCATTTGGTGAAAATGCAACCGAAGTGACATATTCAGTGTGGCCATTTAACTTGTGCAGCTGTAGACCACTAAAGACATCCCACACCCTCACAGACTTGTCATATGACCCAGAGACAATGTACTTTGCATCTGGTGAAAATGCAACAGAAATGACCCCAGATGTGTGGCCCTTCAATTCCTGAAGCTGTGCACCACTAGAGGTATCCCACACCTTCCCAGATTTGTCATATGATGCAGAGACAATGCACTTTCCATCTGGTGAAAATGCAACAGAAGTGACTCCAGATGTGTGGCCACTTGACTCCTGCAGCTGTGTACTATTAATGGCATCCCATACCCTCACAGACTTGTCATTAGACCCAGAGACAATGCATTTCCCATCTGGGGAAAATGCAACAGAAGTGACCCTAGAAGTGTGGCCATTGAACTTCTGCAGCTGTGCACCACTAGAGGTATTCCATACCCTCACAGACTCATCATATGACCCAGAGACAATACACTTCCCATCTGGTGAAAATGCAATAGAAGTGACCCTAGATGTGTGGCCATTTAACTCCTGCAACTGTACACCACTAGAGGCATCCCACACCCTCACAGACTTGTCATCAGATCCAGAGACAATCCACTTCCCATCTGGTGAAAATGCAACAGAAGTGACCCCAGATGTGTGGCCATTCAACTGCTGCAGCTTTGCACCACTAGAGGCATCCCACACTCTTATTGACCTGTCATCAGACCCAGAGACAATGCATTTCCCATCTGGAGAAAATACAACAGAAGTGGCCCCAAAAGTGTGGCCATTCAATTCCTGCAGCTTTGCACCACTAGAGGCATCCCACACCCTCACAGACTTGTCATCACATCCAGAGACAATGCATTTCCCATCTGGTGAGAATGCAACAGAAGTGGCCCCAAAAGTGTGGCCATTTAACTCATGCAGCTGTAAACCACTAGAGGCATCCCACACCCTCACAGACTCATCATATGACCCAGAGACAATATACTTCCCATTTGGTGAAAATGCAACAGAAGTGACCTTAGAAGTGTGGCCATTTAACTCCTGCAACTGTATACCACTAGAGGCATCCCACACCCTCACAGACTTGTCATCAGATCCAGAGACAATGCACTTTCCATCTGGTGAAAATGCAACAGATGTAATGTTAGAAGTGTGATCATTTACCTCTTGCAGCTGTGCACTGCTAGAAGCATTCCACACCCTCACAGACTTGTCATATGACCCAGAGACAATGTACTTCCCATCTGATGAAAATACAACAGAAGTGACCCTAGAAGTGTGGCCATTTAACTCCTGCAGCTGTGCACCAGTAGAGGCATCCCAAACCCTTACAAACTCATCATATGACCCAGAGACAATGTGCTTGCTGTCTGGTGAAAATGCAACAGAAGTGACCCTAGAAGTGTGGCCATTTAATTTCTGCAGCTGTGCACCACTAGAAGCATCCCACACCCTCAAAGACTTGTCATATGACCCAGAGACAATGCACTTTCCATTTGGTGAAAATGTGACAGAAGTGACCCCAGATGTGTGGCCATCTAACTCCTGCAGCTGTACACCACTAGAGGCATCCCACACCCTTACAAACTTATCATCAGACCCAGAAACAATGTATTTCCCATCTGGTGAAAATGCAACAGAAGTAGCCCCAAAAGTGTGGCCATCTAACTCCTGCACCTGTATACCACTAGAAGCATCCCACACCCTCACAGACTCATCATATGATCCAGAGACAATATACTTCCCATCTGGTGAGAATGCAACAGAAGTGACCCCAGAAGTGTGGCCATTTAACTCCTGCAGCTGTGCACCACTCAAGACATCCCACATCCTTACAGACTTATCATATGATCCAGAAATAATGCACTTTCCATCTGGTGAAAATGCAACAGAACTGACCCTAGAAGTGTGGCCATTTAACTCCTGAAGCTGTGTACCACTGGAGGCATCCCACACCTTCACAGACTTGTCATGAGCCCCAGAGACAATGCATTTCCCATCTAATGAAAATGCTACACAGTCAACTTGACTTGTCTGCATTATATTTACTTTAGACAATGTGAGTCTTTCTTTACCAATCAAAGATGGGACAGATGGAAAAAAAAATTTCCATTTTTTGGTCAGGTTGCCATCATTCAACCATGTTCCCAAGGCTGAAATGTATAAATGTGGTGTAGAAGAGACTGCTGGACTTGCTGCAAAGTAAGCAGCAAAGTTAGCTGACTCAATAATGTTCTCTATGAGATGTGAATGCTTGTTGTCCTGCTGTTTCAATGCTATCAGTCTTTGCACAGGTCAACATATGAACAATCTTACTTTTATGACACATTCAGAAGCTTGTTGAAGCATTAAATGACACCTTGTTGAAAATTGAAGTAGATTCATAGCCTCAATCCAAAACAACACATAAATGTCAAGGAATTGACCTAGTTTACCTAGAATTTTTTTCTGCCCAAGAGGTGTGGCTTTAATCATATGCTGTGCCCAGTGCTGACATGCATATTGAAGAGGACCTGATATTTTTTCTTTGATAGAAACTTGAAGATTAGGTACTTCAGAATCAAGAAGGAAGGATGATGGTAAGTTGCAAATGTTAAACTGAAGCTCTGCCATCATAATATCAAAGGAACAACAAATGAACAGTCCATGATGAGCAGCTGCATTGCAAGATATGTCTACAATCTCACTTAAAGGCTTGTTCAAAAATGTTATAGAGATCTTGGATGATCGTGCTTGAGTAAAGATGAAGTCTGGAAAAGAACTATGATACCAAAAGATACAATCATCTTTAATGTAAAGCACTGCATGTAGCTGTTGAACAACGCTGTAGACAAGTGTCTGCATTTCTTTTTTATGCATTGCTTTTGAATTTGTAGCTTTTGAACAAAGTTCTGCTGCAATTGAAATAGATATATGCTCCTCTGCACAGAGTATGGTATATAAGATCCTCAAGCGAGTCTGAAAATGCTCAAAATCAAACCCTGAAAAAGCTTCAGATAAAATTTGACCATATAAGCTATCAATCTGCATTGTAGCTGAATAGTCTGAAGATTTTCCATCATTTTCAGGGTTGAGCAGCTTGCTCATCAAGTCATACTGCTCCCATTCAGTTGATATTGTATTGAATGTTATGTATTTTACTGCTGTTGAAGCATAGATAAAGAGACCACCTGCTCTTTTCATGAGTTCTTCAAGTTCAAGTCTATTTTGGAATACTGGAAGTGCAGCATGCAAATATGTCATGATGTCAGCATCAGCCTCCTCCTGAGAAACATCTTGAAGATGGCAGATTGAGTCAGATGGAAAAGAATTGCATAGCATAGCAAGTTCAGGATTTGGTCGGCTTGTAACAAGAAACTTGAGTCTTTGTAACTGCTCATCTTCAATAGTCATAAGCAATTCTTGAAGAAATTCTGCTCCTCCTTTTCCTTCAATTTCATCCAAGGCATCAATGACTATAAGGTATGGTGGTAGGTCTGAGGAACAAATTTGTAGACACTTTCTCCAAGGGCCTACCAAGAGGCCTTGCATTTGCTTTGACAACTTTTTGTTGACAGAACTCTTGTCCACAGCTGAGAGAGACTTTGCAAAAAATTGTGAGTGATGGGCAAGCTGATAAACAAGGGTAGGGATGATATATTTTTGCTGTCTTGTATCTTCAAAATGTC
>JAGGAV010015657.1:0-11987 GCA_017657295.1 Termitomyces sp. DKA64 | reverse complement strand
GATACTTATCTGTGGTCTCTCGCTGAACGAATACTTGGAGTCTCTCCTTGCGCCTATTGCAAAACTTTTCAACCAGTTACGCTACCCAGTGTTATGCCCTATGGAATACAAGGCCTTCAAACTCGATGCATGTAAGTCGATATCATGCCATTTTATCATGGCTGGACAAAATCATGTAAGTATCTTCGGTGTAACTTTGAAATCAGCGGTACTCGACCACCTACCTGTTGGTCCTCCAATAATTTTGGCATTAATGAGCGGATTCTGTAGTTCCATAAAATTTATGATACTATTCTCCCACAGACCGCTGATGACGTACGCGGACCTGAGGGCGACATTTCGTCGATAGTGTCGCACGTTCTCTCTCGAGCTATAGATCTTAATTCTGCCCAGAGCCCCTCCGCAATCATCATGACGAACTTCAGGAACCTCATTGTTTTTTCCCTCCCACGTGCGATCATCCCCAACCTTCTTATGAGAAAGTCTCAACGACACAATTTCCTTGGCCCTACAAGTCGTTTCTGCCGCATGTATGTATAGAACGCTTCCTTCGGGCCTTTGAACTCGATGTCCCGACGGTCATGACATTAGAATGAACACAAATCTTCTTCCAGACCAAAATCATGACCGACCCTTATTGACAGATGAAGAAGTGCTCACAACCCACCAGCATCAATCCAGACTTTGATATGGCAACATTGCTCCGTGATAATTCAAGAGAGCTCATCAATTCTTCGTTGGCGGGACCACATTCAACGCAAATTTTGTAAGATTGTTGCTCGTCCGAATGATGTACTTGATGCTGTCGCAAACACGCTTAGCTTTATGTATCCTCCTCTTCATCCCATCTATCCGTCTCACAGGACACTATTGTACACTTGAAGGAAACACAACGTCAATCATCCCTCAAGGCTGCTGGACTCATGGAATATTTCGTGCGCAGTAAATCTTTCACGATCAAGATTCTAGATGTCATCGCAGAGGGACAAAAAAACTGGCATATGCACCGTGTATCGTTCCCAAATCATTTCGATTGATGGCTGTACAGTCTCTCCGTCTCCATTTCCTTAAGTCGTTCAAAGATCGATTCCAGGAGTTCAAAGATCGCATTGAAGAGGAGGTTGACGACCTTGATAATGAAAATCGACCCCGATGGTTTTATCCGGTCGACATGGCTGAAAATTTGGTCGTCAACGAGATTCTTACATACGATAAACTTCGACCGGTGCAAGGATCGGTAAAAACTTGGTTCTACGGTGCTCACCAGGTATGATAACTTTATCTGTTTTCCATCGAAACGTTTATGCTATGCAGTTTACGCTACCTGATCGGATGACTTTAGACGGAACCCTCATGGAGTACATAGAAGGATGGGAGCTCGACTCGAACAGTGCACCGGCGTTGAGCCCCGAGAGACAAATCAAAATCGTTTGTAGACGTTGTCTTTCCTTTTTGTATGGGCCATGAATCTCTTTTAGATTCAAAGCTGTCGTCATGCAGCTCGTGTCCCCGATGTGGGCGATATCAATCAATACGATTGGCATTGCAAATAGGTTCTCCTCTGCACCAATCCTACCACAACCCTCGACCATGCCGTCTTGATCGACTTCGGTGTAACAACCTCGACGTATGGAATAGAAGCGCTGGATTATATTGGGAACTACGACGGCATTTTCGGAGTCTCTATTCCTCGTGCAAAAAGTTTTGGTTTGAGACTCGATCGAGAGTTAGTTTTGGAACATTCTGGAGAGCCTGATAATTGGGATCCTATTGATGCGAGAATTAGCTTGCCTTGGAGCAAGGACGGTGATAAGGATATTCAAGCTAAGGTATGTTTCCCTTCGTTTCGATTCTACGGTACAATCGTATGTAAGTATGGATATGGATAATTTGTCTTGTGGGCGTGGCTCCGCGTCGGCGTTTGTGTGAAATTATCCGTCCCTCATTTTGGGAAGATTGATCATTGCACCTCCACTCCACATAAGTTAGTCATGCTTAACCATTTAAGCAGACAAGCGACCTCGCAAATGCCTACGCTGATTGCAACCGCTATTGGTCAAGCGCTCACGAAGAACCAACGAAACATCTCGGCTGGTCTGGGAAATGCAACCCTATAGCTTTAAAGTCACGTGTTCATTCCGAGTATTTCCTTCCAACTCAATTATAGATGTAATATCCTCCTCAGTACTGGCGCGTCACCGAATGATCCTGCAGATCATTGGCAGGTCGATGCTTCCCAGCTGGACGATGCCGGAGGACTCGAAAAACCGTTGGGAACTGTTCATGTGTATGAACACGACTATTCAGTGAGGGCGCATAACCACATCTGCAAAAAGTCTTTGCTGGTAGTGTTCATACTTGGGATCCACACGCACAAACTAACATATTTTGTACCAGCTATACGACCTCAAAGTGAGGTATCAACTGGCAAAACAAGAAGAAGCCGCTGCTCGTGCTTAAGAAGAAGATGTGGGCCAGCACTTAGAGGCCGCAAAAGCCGATTACTATGACGGAGCCGTTTTGGGATTCCAAATCGATAAGTACGGGAACAAATTCGAGCTGGATGAGACGGATTGAGCTCGTAAAATATAAGCGCAACACCGAACAGGCATTGCATATACGTAATAAGTATTGGAAATAATGGTGGCATAATTGAAGTTCTCGCTCAACACTTGAGCACGGAAAGATTTTGAAGAGATCCTGTTCATACTAAGTTCCATTCGCGGCTGCGACGCGCTCGACGCGTGGACTGGTGCTTACATAAGACTTACCATTTTTTGATTGAGTCGTTGAAAGCAACTGCACCAAAACGCTCATGTCGGGCAAACCAGATCTGTCTGGCTACAATTATGGCGCCATCTCCTCCCTCGTCCTGACCGCGGACCGCTCTGCACTGCCCCGCCGTGACAAGGAGCCCGATGGCGCACCCACCTCGCTGGCAGGCCGCATCGACCCAAAGGACATGGGCTCACGCGTGCAGCGCCAGGCGCCGAAGGACGTCGAGAAAAAGAAGAAAAAGGCGGGAGACAGGCAGGACGGGGGTGAGAAGCAGCTGAAGCGGCGTGCGGAGATGGGGTTTGGGTACACGGATATTATCGAGGCGACGCAGGACGTGGAAGGGCTGCGGTACCGGCCGCGGACAGGGGAGACGCGAGAAGTGTACGAGATGATTCTGGGTGCGGTGCATGGGGCGCTGGGGGATCAAGCGCAGGACATTGTACGGAGTGCCGCTGACACCGTCCTCGAGACGCTCAAGAGCGAGGCAATGAAGGATTTTGACAAGAAGAGGGAGGTCGAGGACATTCTGGGGCCCGTGTCCGCCGAGCTGTTCGCCCAGCTCGTCAGTCTTGGCAAGAAGATTACTGATTACAATGCAGAGGACGAGGCGATCGGCGACCCGGACATGGACAGGAAGGACGCCGAGATTGACGACGAGGTCGGCGTGGCAGTCGTCTTTGATGAGGATGAGCAGGACGAGGACGAGGACGACGAAGGATTTGAAATTCGCGACGATTCTGACGAGGAAGCAGACGAGGACGACAACGACAACGCGCACGACGCTCCACCCGACGACAACGATGACAACGACGAGCTTGTAATTGGTGGCCAGTCGCAGGTCAAGGCGAGCAAGACCGACCAGGATATCGTCTCGCCGCATTCAATCGACGGTTTCTGGGTGCAGCGCCAGATTGCTGAAATCTATCCAGACCCCGTCACAGCCGCCGACAAGACCGCATCTGTCTTGTCCATCCTCGCTTCCGAGTCGTCTCTGCGCGACTGCGAGAACCAGCTCATGGAGCTATTCGACTACCAAAGCTTCCATATCACCACCAAGTTCCTTAAGAACCGTGACGTCGTTGTGTGGTGTACCAAGCTCATGCGCAGCGATGCAGACGAGCGTGTCAATGTCGAAGTCGCGATGCGCGAAAAGGGGCTCGGGTGGATTCTACGTGAGCTTGCGGGCGATCGCCAGGCAAAAGCCAAGCCTGCAGACGTGGACGACGACGCGATGGACGTGGACACCAAACCCGAGGTGCCCAAGACCGCCACGCTCCAGCCTGGATCTACCGTGCAGCCCAAGAAGACGGTCGACCTCGAGGCGATGGCGTTCAGCCAGGGCGGGCATCTGATGAGCAACAAGAAATGCAAGTTGCCTGAAGGCTCATTCAAACGCGCGAAAAAAGGATACGAGGAGATTCATGTTCCTGCGCCCAAGAAGAAGGAACTTGCACAGGGGGACCTTGTTCCGATCGAGAAACTGCCGCCGTGGGCGCGCGAGGCGTTTACGGTTGCTCATCTCAACCCAGTGCAGAGCAAAGTGTTCCCCATCGCGTTTGGAACGGACGAGCCCATTCTCTTGTGTGCGCCTACGGGTGCAGGAAAGGTGTGTGTAGATGTGCTAACATTCGCAGTGACTAAAACAACACTATTTTTAACAGACGAACGTAGCAATGCTCACGATCCTCAACGAGCTCTCCAAGCACCGCGACGAAGAAACCGGCGCCCTCGACCTCGCCTCCTTCAAAATCGTCTACATCGCGCCCATGAAAGCGCTCGTGCAAGAAATGGTCGGCAACTTTACGACCCGTCTCAAGCCCTACGACATCAAAGTCGGCGAGCTCACGGGAGACTCGCAGATGACGAAGCAGCAGATCTCCGAGACGCAGATTATCGTCACCACCCCGGAAAAATGGGACGTCATTACGCGCAAAAGCACCGATACGAGTTACACCAACCTCGTGCGGCTCCTGATCATTGATGAGATCCATCTTTTGCACGATGAGCGCGGGCCTGTGCTCGAAGGTGTCATTGCGCGGACAGTGAGGAGGATGGAACAGACGGGCGAGTACGTCCGTCTCGTCGGCCTGTCGGCGACGCTTCCGAACTATCAGGATGTCGCTGCGTTCCTGCGGGTCGACGAAACCAAGGGTCTGTTCTACTTCGATGCGTCGTACAGACCGTGTGGGCTGCAGCAGCAGATTATTGGGATCACAGAGAAGAAAGCGATAAAGCGATACCAGCTCATGAATGAGATATGTTACGAGAAGGTGCTTGAGCAGGCGGGGAAGAACCAGACGTTCGTGTTTGTGCATTCGAGGAAGGAGACGGCGAAGACGGCGCGGTTCTTACGGGACCAGGCGATCGAGAATGGGACGATCACGCAGTTTGTGAGGCCCGATGGAGCGGTGCGCGAGATCTTGCAGGAGGAGGCGGCGAATGTTAGTGATCCTGCGCTGAAGGACTTGTTGCCGTTTGGGTTCGGGATACACCATGCCGGGATGAGCAGGGAGGACCGCAGGCTCGTTGAGGAGCTGTTTGCGGACGGGTCGGTCCAGGTGCTCGTGAGTACCGCTACGCTTGCGTGGGGCGTGAATCTCCCGGCGCATACGGTGATTATCAAGGGGACGCAGATCTATAACCCTGAGAAGGGGCGGTGGGTCGAGCTTTCGAGTCAGGATGTGCTGCAGATGCTGGGGAGGGCCGGAAGGCCGCAGTATGATACCTATGGCGAGGGCGTCATTATCACGAACTATGAGGAGGTGCAATTTTACTTGAGTTTGGGGAACTCTCAGTTGCCGATTGAGAGTCAGTTGATTGCGAGGGTTGGGGATTTGTTGAATGCCGAGATTGTGGCAGGTACGGTGAGGAATAGGGATGAGGGCGTGCAATGGTTGGGCTATACGTATTTGTGCGTTGATTCTTTTTTCTTTCTTTGGTTCGTTCGGTGGTAGAACTAACACTATGCATCGCGCAGATATATCCGCATGCTCCGTTCTCCCTCGCTATACTCTGTCTCGCCCGACTATCTCACGCCCACGGACACAACGCTCATCCAGAAGCGCGCGGACATTATCCACACGGCCGCGACGCTCCTCGAGAAGTGCCAGCTGGTCAAGTACGAGCGTGCGACGGGGCGCTTCCAGAGTTTGGAGTTGGGACGCATCGCCAGCCATTATTATGTCGGGTATGAGAGTATGCGAGTGTATAATGGGCATTTGAGGCCGACGATGGGCGTGTTGGAGCTGTGTAGGGTGTTTGCACTTAGTGCGGAGTTTAGGTTGTTGCCGGTGAGGCAGGAGGAGAAGATGGAGCTTGCAAAGTTGATCGAGAGAGTGCCGATTCCGGTCAAGGAGAGCGTCGAGGAGCCGGCGGCGAAAATTAATGTGCTGCTCCAGGCGTATATTTCGCGGCTTAAGCTCGATGGTATTTTTGGTTTTCTTCGTCTTTTGTCTGTGCTGAGTATCGCGTAATAGGCTTTGTACTCCTCGCGGATATGGTGTTTATACAACAGTCTGCTGGACGGTGAGTGTCCTGGACTTTTCTTTGATGATAGCCGTCGTATTCATCCCACGCAGTATTCTCCGTGCGATTTTTGAGATTTGTTTGAAGAGGGGATGGGCGGTGCCTGCAAAGGCGGCGCTCGATCTGTGTAAGATGGTTGAGAAACGGATGTACGTGTGCCTGCCTGCTGTCGAGTTGGTTTTTTGTTTGCTAATCAAAACAACGTTGGCAGGTGGGGATCGATGACGCCCCTCAGGCAGTTCAAGGGTGTTCCAGCTGATGTTGTGAGGAAGGCGGAGGGGAAACAATTCGTATGCCTTTTTTCATCTTAGTCGTTTGTACCTTGTATGGGCTGATGACAGTGGCGTAGCCGTGGTTCAGATATTTTGATCTTAGTCCCCCTGAGATTGCAGAGTTGATTGGGATTCCGAATGCGGGTCGGTTGGTGCATCGTCTTGTGCATAGTTTCCCAAAGTTGCAGTATGTCATTGTTCCTTTTTTTGGTGTAGCTGGTGATTGAATAGTGGTCTAGGCTCCAGGCTCAAGTACAGCCAATTACGCGTTCACTCCTCCGCGTCGATCTTTCGATTATCCCCGATTTCCGATGGGATGAAAAGGTACATGGGTCAGCCGAGACGTTCCATATTCTAGTCGAAGATGTGGACGGTGAGATTATTCTTTTCCACGATACCTTTGTCCTTCGTCAGAAATACGCCGAAGACGAGCACAACGTGACGATCACGGTCCCGATGTTTGAGCCCGTTCCTCCCAACTATTACATATCCCTCATCTCCGACCGCTGGCTGCACGCTCAGACGCGCCTTCCCATCTCATTCAAGCATCTCATCCTTCCCGAAAAGTTCCCGCCCCCAACGCCCCTTCTCGATCTCCAAGCCCTCCCGCTTTCCGCGCTGCACAATAAAGAGTTCGAGGAAATTTACGCGTCGACGATCCAGACGTTTAATAAGATTCAGACGCAGGTGTTCCAGGCGCTGTATACGTCCGACGAGAACGTGTTCATTGGTGCGCCTACGGGCAGCGGGAAGACGATCTGTGCGGAGTTTGCGCTGCTGAGGCTGTGGAGTAAGAGGGAACAGCCAAGGGCGGTGTGTATTGAGCCGTATCAGGAGATGGTGGAACAGAGAGTAGCGGAGTGGAGAGAGAAGTTTGCGAGGTTGCAGGGCGGGAAGGAGATTGTGAGTTTGACGGGCGAGACGAGTGCGGATTTGAGGTTGCTGGAGAAGGGGGATGTGATTGTTTGTACGCCTTCGCAGGTTCGTTTTCGTTAATTCTGATTTGATGTTTGGAGATGTACTAATAGGAAGGGACTAGTGGGATGTCATTTCGAGAAGGTGGCGCCAGCGCAAGAATGTACAGAATATCGGGCTGTTGATCGCGGATGAGGTTCAGCTTGTAGGTGGAGAGGTCGGACCTACCTATGAAGTTGTTATTTCTCGCACGAGGTATGTTTCTGCGCAGACGGAGATTAAGACTCGGATTGTGGCTTGTGGTGTGTCGTTGGCGAATGCACGAGATCTGGGAGAGTGGATGGGTGTACCTTCTCATGCTATTTTCAATTTTTCACCAAGGTACGGTTTGCTTGTATTGATCGTCTTTTATGTCCGGCTCACTGGGTTGCAGTGCCCGACCATTGGATATGGATATCCACCTACAATCCTTTACCATCCCGCACTTCCCGTCGCTCATGATTGCGATGTCAAAGCCTGTATACCTCGCTATTGTGGAATATTCGCCTACGAAACCTATCATCATTTTCGTTCCCTCTCGTCGGCAGTGTCGTCTCACTGTAGATGATATACTCACTCACTGTGCGGCCGATGAAAAACCTGACCGGTTCTTGAATATCGAACTTGAGGACCTTCAACCCCATCTGGACCATATTCGCGATCCTGGATTGGCGGAAATGCTCAAGCATGGCATTGGATACTTCCATGAGGCTTTGGACAAGCAGGATAAACGTATCGTCCAGCGTTTGTTTGACTCGGGTGCCATTCAGGTTCTTGTGGCTTCAAAGGTATGTTCAAGTTTATCGCCTCTCCTTTTCAGGCAGTGACCATTGATTAGGATACTGCCTGGAGTCTTCCCGTCGCAAGCTACATGGTCATTATCATGGGAGTCCAGTTTTACGAAGGCAAGGAGCACAGGTATATTGATTACCCTGTCATGGATGTGCTACAGATGATGGGCCATGCATGTCGACCAAGAGAAGACGATCGGAGCCGTTGCGTGCTCATGTGCCAACAGACAAGAAAGGACTTCTACAAAAAGTTCTTGGCTGAAGGCTTACCAATTGAATCTCATCTCCCAACTCACCTCCTGCACGATTATTTCCTTGCTGAGATTGCTGTCAAGACGATCGAAAATAAGCAGGATGCCATGGTAGGTGACATGCCTGGTCTTTTGGTTGCACTACTTTGACGTGATATTTTACAGGATATTTTGACCTGGACGTACTTCTACAGGCGGATGACACAGAATCCTAACTATTACAACCTCCATAATGTCAGCCATCAGCATCTTTCAGACCACCTGTCGGAACTCGTCGAGAATACCTTGACTGATTTGGTCAATTCAAAATGTATCGCTATTGGTGAGTTTGCGAGCTTTCGCTTATGGCGGAGGCTCATTGTCTCTGGTAGAGGACGAAATGGACGTGTCGCCTCTCAACCTCGGCATGATCGCAGCGTACTACAACATTTCGTGTAAGTTTATCACGGAAGCGCCAGAATTTCTTTTACTCATGATGGGTCCACCAGATGTCACGGTCGAGGTTTACACGTTGTCGTTGAAGGAGCGCACGAAACTGAAGGGTCTCTTGGAGGTTGTCTCTTCATCAGCAGAATTCGAGACGATTCCCATTCGCAAGCACGAAGAGTCGCTACTTCGTCGGATCTACGATCGTGTCCCTGTCAAGTTGGACCGCGCCGATTTCGAAGCACCCCACTTCAAGACATTCCTCCTCCTTCAAGCGCATTTCTCGCGACTTCAACTCCCTCCTGATCTCGCCGCCGATCAGGTCCTCGTACTCGAGAAGGTTCTCAATCTCCTCTCTGCCTGCGTGGACGTCATGTCCTCTAATGCTTGGCTGAATGCCTTGGGTGCCATGGACCTCTCACAGATGTGTGTCCAGGCCATGTGGGAGACTGATTCGCCTTTGAAGCAAATTCCTCACTTTGAGCCCGAGGTAGGTTATTGCCCGCTGACGTGCAATTGTTTTTTTGACTCTGTTATCATCAGGTCGTCAAGCGTTGTAAAGACGCTGGCATCGACTCAGTGTACGATGTCATGGAGATGGAGGACGACAAACGAAACGAGCTCCTGCAGATGACCTCAGTGCAGATGTAAACCCTCCTTGTATACTGTTCCGCCATTCTTCATTGATTTTATTTCCGTCTAGGCGTGATGTCGCAATGTTCGTCAACTCATACCCTACCATCGACGTCACACACGAGATCGTAAAAGGCGAGTACACTGCCGGTGCCCCGATCTTCCTCCAAGTCGCCCTCTCGAAGGATGTTGACGAGGATGATGCTGATGGCGATGATCAAAATGTCGTCGCTCCCTTCTATCCTTCCAAGAAAATGGCCAACTGGTGGCTTGTTATTGGTGACTCGAATAGTCGTCAACTCCTTGTCATCAAACGTGTCACCGTCAACAAGAACCTCTCTGTCAAGTTGGAGTTCACGCTCCCGAAGGGTATTCACTCACTCAAGCTCTATGTTATTTGCGATTCATACATCGGTGCTGACCATGATATTGCGCTTGACCCTATAGAAGTTGCAGAGGGTGAAGACAGTGATAGTGACGAAGACATGGAGAGTGATGACGAGTAGAATGTTTTCGATATCTTACTGATTATTGTACTACACTACACACCCATCTGTATTTCTATTTCTACTCTTTTTTTACTTGGTACCGAGTCCCAGTGCATGTAATCTACTAAATTAACGAACCTGGATTCTGCTCAACGTATCCCTCCCTGGTCAGGAGGCCTTGTCCATCAATAAGATGTCCGAGGCAATCTGTGCTTGTAGTGCGAGCGTGACATCATCCCCGGCCCAAACCTGACAATTTTCTCTTCCGTTTTCTCGCCCTGATTCATCCGTGCTTATCCCGTTCTATTCCGTACTATATAAAGAGTCTACCTTAGATGGGATTGGATCTGGAAACCCTCAGATGGAAGAGGGTAAGAGCCGAGTTTGTCAAGGATGGCAGAATCAGTGGACATAGACTTTGAGAACTGCAATAACAGTGGCTTGGGGCAGCGCCATAGCCCCATGAAGATCATAAGTTCAGAGGAGGGTTCAAGTATAATTGGGGATGGAAGGGTAAAGGATCATCAGCCCCAGTACTCTGGAAGGAGTAAATCTTCTTCTGCCTTTTGCAAAAAGACAAATACTTCCCTGGCCTTCTCAGAAAAGCAAGGTACATCCCATGCTCCGGACAGTCACAAGTCAAAGGGAGAAGTTTATAAGTCTAAGAGTACCAGAAGAGCACAAGTACCTGAGCGAAGAAGAAGTGGTGTACCAAGCCCAAGACAAATATTTCAACTGTGGCGAGACTGGCCACTTCTCCTGAAATTGCCCTCACAATAAATCTTGTCCACAGCAGGAAAACCTTTCCCAGACTGAAATCATATAGCATAAAGTTGGATTTGTGTAAAATTGAATGGACGTGCAAAGAGGCCCTGGGAGAAACCACCAAAGGATCGTCAGCTGGGTTAATACTTATTGTAGAGATACACGGTAAGTATTCCTCAGTCACTCCAAAGTAGTGTGAACGACTGAGTGTATTACCTGTAGAGATACACGGTAAGTATTCTACAGGTGGAAATAAGTCATAGGTAATGGTAAGTAAATATATCAGACTCACCCTCAGTCACTCCAAAGTAGTGTGAACGACTGAGGGTGGCTGTGTATACGATTAGACTATCTAGAGAAAATAAATAAGGTTTGCAAGCAAAGGTTAACAAATACCGATCGTGAGCCCGATCGTGAGCCACAGCTACAGTAGTGGCGAGCGAGAGGGAGAAGTATCTATAAGAGAGAAATGATAAGATGAAACAAAAAAAAACACAGACTGCCGTGGAAGTCTACTCTCAACACTCCCCCTGACTTACACGACCGTCTGACTTCCTTATGCCCATAAGGTTAACCAAATGGTCGTGCGCTGCTCTCGTGAGGGGCTTGGTGCATATGTCGGCGACGTTCTCTGATGAAGGTACATGTATGACTTCGATATCCCCTTCCTGTGCACGTTCTCGAATATAGTGGTGTCGGATATCAATGTGCTTGGCGCGCGCATGACCTTTTGTTGACTTCGCTAGGGTGATGGATGAATCGTTATCGACTTTGAGTGTGGCAGGTAGTGGTTGTCCGATATTGATTTCCTCGAGAAAATTATGCATCCATAGCGCTTGCTGTGCTCCCTGCGTCATGGCCATGTATTCTGCCTTGGTCATGGATAGCACTACCATTTGCTGTTGCTTGGAGCTCCATGAGACTGGGCTGCCTGCCATCAAGAATATGTATCCTGAGGTTGAGCATTGGGTATCCAAATCACCTCCATAATCCACATCCACATATCCTAATGGTTTTATCAAGCCTCCCAGACTTCTTGAGTAGACTATGTGGTAATTGATTGTTCCTTTTACGTAGGCTAGTGTGTGGATAAGGGCCTTCCAG
>JAGGAV010015656.1:0-35657 GCA_017657295.1 Termitomyces sp. DKA64 | reverse complement strand
AGAGGCTGCTGACTACAACCTATTGACTAAGCAGAGGCCAATGACTACAAACTATTGACTAATCAGGCCTGGTAGTAGAAGGATCAATGATTGACAAGAATATGCCATGTGCCAAGCATGATATACCCATTAGGCCTGGGAGCTAAGATGGTGAGGGAGTAAGAAGGGGCTAGGCAGTCTAAAGGTCAGCTAGATAGAGGTGCCAATCCTGTTGGACTAAGCTAGGCAAGGGTAGGATGGTCCAGAGACCAGTCCACTTACAACACTCTGGCCAATGGAAAATGTTGGAGCTGGTGTTCTGGAACTACCAGTAGCCCCAGATGTCCCAGTATATTGAGTCCTACACTAGTACATGTGATCTCTGCCTCTGGACCAAGCCTCAGCATTGCCTCCCCTCTGGACAGTTCCACCCCCTACCTGTCCCTGCATAGCAATGGAGTGTTGCCTCAATGGATTTCACTGTAGAGCTCCCCAACACCCACAGTTATGATGCCATCATGGTAGTAGTGGACCTCTGTGGCTAGCAGGCACACTTTGTTCTGACTCACACCACTTGCTCTGCCATGAGGGCTGCTAACCTGTACTGGAAGAATGTCTGGAAGCTCCATGGCCTCTGATGCCTACATGTCTAACCAGGGTCCACAGTTCATGGTGGACTTCACCCAGGAGCTCTACCAACTACTTAACAAGAAGCTTCACACCTCCACTATCTACCACCCACAGTCTGATGGCTAGACCAAACATGTGAACCAGAAACTCAAGCAATACCTCTGACTCTTCTGCAATGAGCACCAGGACGACTGGGACAAACTCCTCCCTGATGCCAAGTTCCAGTACAATGACCATGTCCATGCAGCCACTCAAGTTTCACCCTTTTTCCTGGACACTGAATATCACCCACACATGGGCTTTGAACCCCAGGCCTGACCTCCAGAGAATGAAGCCATGAACAAGTTTGTGGATTGGATGAAGATCACACAGAAGGAAGCCTGGGCAGCTCTGGCAAAGGCAAAGGATGACATGGTGCAATACTACAAGCACAGGAGGATCCTGGCACTCAAATACCAGCCTGGAGATTGAGTTTACTTGGATGCCTTCAATATTACAACTACCCAACTGTCAAAAAAGCTCTCACATAGACTGCTGGGACCCTTCACAGTGGAATGGCAGGTAGGACCCCTAGCTTATCAACTCTGGCTCAGAATGCACCAGCTTCACTTATTCAATGTGGTCAAACTAACATTGGCCTCAGCAGACCCTATCCCAGGGCAATTCCCAGCACCCCCACCACCCCTGATGGTGGTCAATGAGGATTAGGAGTATGAGGTGGAGGAGATTTTGGATAGTTGCCTATTCTGGTGGCAGCTACAGTACAAGGTGAAGTGGAAGGGCTATGGAATTGAGGACATCTCCTGGGAACCCTGGGAGAACATGCACACACCTGGACTCATCAAGGAGTTTCATTGGAGGCACCCAGATGCACCCCAAGCCATCTGAGGGATCTATCCCATCTGACCAGCAGACCAGGCAATCCAGAACTTCTTGGACTCCCCTCAACTCATTCCCACTCCCCTCAACTCATTCCCACTCCCCTCGACTCATTCTCACTCCCCTCAACTCATTCCCACTCCCCTCAACTCATTCTCACTCCCCTCAACTCATTCCCACTCCCCTCAACTCATTCCCACTCCCCTCAACTCATTCCCACTCCCCTCAACTCATTCCCACTCCCCTCAACTCATTCCCACTCCCCTCAACTCATTCCCACTCCCCTCAACTCATTCCCACTCCCCTCAACTCATTCCCACTCCCCTCAACTCATTCCCACTCCCCTCAACTCATTCCCACTCCCCTCAACTCATTCCCACTCCCCTCAACTCATTCCCACTCCCCTCAACTCATTCCCACTCCCCTCAACTCATTCCCACTCCTTGAGGCTTGTTTGATGACTCTAGGGCATTCTCCAGATCCCTGGATGTCAGGTTCTGCTGACCATGGGGGCTCAGCTGCACTAGGCAAGTCCCTTACTAGGCAAACACAACATCTACACCCATGATCCTAGACTCCAGTGAGCTCTAGAAGAGTGAACTGAGTGGACAAAGGATGGAGCAGTAGTCCAGAGAAGTCCAGGGTGCTCTGGTAGGCTATACAGAGGACCAGGAGTGATGGGTGAGTAGGGAACAAGTATGATATGGAGCTCTGGAGTTAAATACCAAGAGCTAGGGGTCAACTCAGGCAAGTCTGAGTTAAAGGTATGGAGGGGTTTTGAAGGTTCCAGGGTGGGATAGACTTTAAAGGGGGGATGGAAATGGAGGTGGGGTTAATCAGGGAAGTCAAGGTGAGGCAAGAAACTGAGGGGAACAAGATGAGATGAGACTTAGAAAATAGACAAGAGATAGAAACAAGAATGGAAACCAATAAGATAGAAACCAATAAGATTGAGACAGATGAGATTGGGGAATGATAAGATTGGAATGAGATGATATGGAACAAAGAGATGGAGACATGAGAGACATAACAGACATGAGAATGCAGGTAATATCAAGACTACCATTACTAGCACTACTCTACAGTTTAAGTACCTCTGGGGGAACTCATCTGGGACTGTGGGTCCAAGGCTGGACTGTGCAGGGTGGGTCTCAGGTATGATTGTTTGGGGCATCCCAAGACTGGCTAGTTGAGTGTTGGTAGTGTCTTGATGCATAACCATGATGCATGCTGGGCAGGGTGGAGGGGGCTTGGGGTTACCCAAACACTAAGGGAGGGTCAGGGGGATCATGGGGTATGCTGGTGAGGTGTTAGGGGATCTCCAGAGAAGTGTCAGAGTTTGCCAAAGCAAGCACTGAGGGTAGGGGAAGGTAGGGTAGGGTAGAGTTATAGAGGTTGGGAGGGGGGGGGGGGAGGTGCTCCAGGCTTGCTGGGTTTGGTTGGGTGAAGTCTGGAGGTGAGATGAGGGTCTGGTGATGGGTTGTGACACCAGAGATCTTTGGAGACCCTCAGAACTTACTGTGATCCCTTGTCAAGCACCTTTGGTTAGCTCCAGATGCCTATACAGCCATTCCCATGCCTCTGCTGTCTGCTGATGTTCACACTGAGCAGTGGAGATCCTTAGACTTGTTCTCTTTGGATTCCCCTCTGCTAGGTGATTAGTTACTATTGTATCATCAAGTATGGTTTCCAATATTCTTTGGATTCTTCTCTGTTAGCTGTGTGATTTAACCATTGCTCCTGGAGGTTGCCCTTACAAGCAGTGCCATATAGTGATTGAAGGCAATGCCCTGTAAGTATGAGGTGGCAAAGGCCCACTTGTGAGCTCTCCAGCTGGAATGTGATAGACTTAGCTTGAAACATGGTGAGGCATTGTGTCAGGAAGGTCCACTATTTCTGAGAGTCTTAGCTATTGAAGGGTTTTAGTTTCTGAATGTTGAGCTTGCCCTCTTGAGCCAAAGCATTGTGAGTATCATCCTGGGGTTCTGGGTTTGGGGCAGGGGTCCAGCATTGTAGTAGTAATAATAGTTGTTCCCACCTCCATGCTGAGGGGGAAACATGTCCATAGCTGGTCCCCAGCTGCCCAGGGGTCCACTGTTAGGGGGGCCTGCCACTTGGGGGTGGGCCAGTGTTGCCTGAGGGTAGTCCCAGGACCCAATGGGGCAGGGCAGGTCCTCTGAGAGTCAGGAGACTGGAGTTGGTGTTGAGGGGTCAACTCAGCATGGGGATTGGGGGTATGGGAGGTTGGTGGAAAAGGTGGTTCTTGGGCGTCCAGGGCCTGTGTTGAAGGGGAGCTGGGGCATTGGTGCAAGGGAAGTGGGGCATATCCCAGGAGGGGTGGAGGTCAACATGAGGGGGCCTATCCCTGGGGAGCTCCAGGGCTCCTTCTTAAGGGGTGGGTTCCCTGCTAGGGTTCTCTGGCTTGTTGATGTAGAAAAGGGTATGGGTGGAGGCAGGGTCATTATTTGCAAGAAGGGGTGGAGGGAGTCCCATGGGGTGTGGCTCAGGCTCAGTGGATTGGCCTCAGATGTGGAATGTGCTGGGAATGGAATCCTAGGGATGTGCCATGAGATCAATGGTGTGGGCAGCAGGCTGGTCAAAGAGTCCTCCCATGAGGTTGAGGGCCCAGAGGATGTTGGAGGCCATGCTCAGCCCCTCCTGTTAGTGAGGGATGGAGGCCAGGGCCTCAAAACATGTGCTGGTGGGCTCTTCTTGCTGTATGTGAAAGGAGCAGGCAGAGTCCAGTAGGTCCTCCAATTGGTGGGGGTCTGGACTGGTATGGATTTTGTCAATTAGGGTGCAGAGTTCATCCCAGAGGCCAGCATCAACTCTGAGGGTGCTTCTAACATTCTTGAAAAGGGTACCCTGCTGGTAGTGCTTGTAGAAATCCAAAAGGCAGTCTGCCCATGTCTCCAGGATTCCAGAGATGTTGTGGTGTCTCAGGCTAATGAGGAGAGCTTGTGTGCATTTGGCAAATTATGCTAGGGAGAGACAGAGGGAGCAGAGAATGTTGTTGTGCTGTTGGACATGTTGCTGTCTGGGGGAGGGTGGAGTTTGGATTTGGAGGGCAATGGAGGGTCAGGGCCAAGGGGGAAAGTAGCCATCAAGTTGTTCCAGAGGAACTGGGGCTGCAGCAGAGACTGGGTAGGTGTAGTAGGGTCTCTGAGGGGGAAGAGCCAGGTGGACTGGGGCAGTGGGTGCCCATAGCACCAAAGGGGTGTCAGGCTGTATGCAGGAGTAGGTTCTTTTGACAGGGTACAATGAGGGGCATCACCAGTCTGGGGGAAGTCCCTAACTGATGGATGGGCTGCAGAGGTCCTGGTTCTGATCCAGAACCCAGTATTGCAGAGCTGGTGTGACATAGCAATCAGCTGGCATTGTTGGATAGAACAGAGCATATTAGGGATTGGGTACTGGCCTACCATAGTAATTGGTTAGGTAGCCAGCAGGTGGGTATACAGGATTGTATGAAGACATCAAGAACAGGGTAAGGGGGAGTTTTGATATTATGTCAGGCAGGTTCTGCTGACCACAGGGGCTCAGCTATACTGGGCAAGTCCTTACTAGGCAGACACAGCATCTCTATGTATGATCTCATGCTCAGGCAAGCTCTTATCAAGTGAGGCTGAAAGTATGGGGCTGAGAAAGGTGTTTGAGTGGGTCCAGGATACTCTGGTAGAGTATACAGAGATGTGTAGAAAGTTGGTGAGTACAAACAAGTATGGTGCAGAGCTCTGGAGAAGGCTAACAAGGATCCAGAGTGGTTGGGTCAGGACTAGATCCAAGTGGGTTTGGGGATGCAAGGATGGGTTTAAAAACATGGGGAGAAGAACAGAGGTCAGAAATAATAGGAATAGAGTCAAACATAACTGGAAGAGTAAAGGCAAGACAGGAGACTTGAAAAGAGATGAGATGAGATGAGATGAGATGAGGACTTGGAGAAATGAGACAAGATGAGACAAAAAGGGAAACAGATAAGATTGAAACTGATAAGATGGAACAATGAGACTAAAAACAGAAATCAGGAAATGAGATGAAGAGCACACAATTGTAGGTAATATCAAGACCACCCTAACTGATACCCTGGCTTCAATTTGGCAACATTGGAGACCTACCTGCAGGATCCCCAACTGACTATTGTGTTGTCTCACAAGATGTTTGACATGGCCTTCATCCTCCTGAGTGGTTAAGTGAAAATGCTGATAATCCAGCACTCAAAGTAAGCCCATAAACTTGAATATTAGTAATCTCATACTGATTTCAGTCTTGAGGGACTTTGTTATCAAATCAAAGGACCATTGTCTTGCATGTATCCTCAATAAGAATCATGGTGGAGATGTTCTTCAATACATGCCTGCCAAATGCCACAATATCATTTTTTTAAATGATAAGATATACTGACACAAATGATTATGCATAAATTACATTACCTATGACTGCCAGCAAGCACAAGACACACTTAACCCACAAACACATACAAATGCAATGGGTGTTATCTCATGCAGATGGTGACAATGACAGGAACCATTGCCCTACTGGTTTCACCACATCATTGGCATCTTTCATGTAATGATCATACACATTGGTGTGCAATTAAAGAGTCATGACCTGCAATATATCAAGTTCCCCGGGTTTGATGGTATGGGCATGATATGGAATTCAAAGGTGGATGGGAAGATTGACAACTGCACAAAGTCAGCTTTGTAGATGGCAATGATGATGCAACATTTGGGTTCCTTGATCCTACATGCATCATCCATAGTGTCCACCTTACCCCTTCATTCAAACATAGACATACATCCAACTTCCTCCCTCCCAGTGCAAATGCTTGTGGCCCTGAGCCCTGAGCAGAATGATGAGGATTATATATTAATCAGTGTAGGAATGTGAGTTATCATGATCATTGCTTTGCTTATACCAATTTCAACCTTGATTAGGTTTGTAGATCGAGACATGATGATGGGATTTTGAGGGGGAGGAGTGGGTCACAAGAATGTTTGCAAGGCATAGGCATTGCTCAGACTTACACCCAGACCAGCAAGAGCAAAAAGACAAAAATGAAGTTGAAGAACAACAGGATGAGCCCTTAGAGAATTCATGCAAGGTTGAGGAAGCAGACTATGGATATGAGGATCCCATGAATCAACAAGAGGTACATAGAAGAAGGGTGGGAAAGTGAACCAGAGTTTGATAGATTGGGCCCTGAGGATGGAGACGAAGGTGCCGAGAGTCTAGAATAGATGCTAGGATATGCAAAATTATAAAAATTGTGTGTCTGACTAAGTCTGTCAGAGAGATCAAATGTAATCATGCATTTGTTGGCTTGTGCTCACAGATAATCAAGGTTTCTTGGCTTGAAAACATAGTTTAGATATTCAGTATCACACTCTATTTATTAGTTTTCTTTCAGATAGCACAAATGCTCTAGCATTAATTTTGCTGGTGATGACAAGGTTGTCACATCTCACATGACATCTCCATCTGGCAACAGGTATGTATTCATGCTGGCATGCATGCTATATAAGTATGTGACAGCCCCCTGGTGTAGAGTAAAACACTGGTTTTAGTCCTCAGTCACAAATATAGTTGACTGCCTGTTATTATTACCTGTAGAGTAAAACACCGGTTTTAGTCTACAGGGAGATAGTAAGTCATACATAAACATTTAGTAAGTAATTTTTCACTCACCCTCAGTCACAAATATAGTCAACTGAGGGTGGTTTGTTTATATGCCAAGAATATGTAGAGAAAAAAAAACCAAAGACTGATAAACACCATTGTGGCTGATAGCTCAACGTGGAGGTAACATCCATATAAGGCAACTCAGCCAGTCCCATGACATATGTAGCAGGGGTGACAAGTCACTCGCTCAACACCTGGAAAGCCAGGGGTACGTATAGTTCAACCTGATAGGCACCCCAGTGCATGGGAGGTATCACAATGGTGGCCACAGTAGGTGTCTTGCACCTAGGTGGCGCCACCATACCTGTTGCTTACCTGACCGGCAACTCAATATCTGCTCGGCACCTGCAGCGGTATGTTCACCTAGCCATCCGTGGAGCCGTGATTTTTATAGATGCCAGTGTCCTACCCCGATCCCTGCGGCTGTTCACCGTCTTCCTAATTCCATGGGTGGTGGACAGTAATCTCGATCTAGCCGAGACATTGTGGATAGCTTCGATCCAATTAGAGTAAATTGCTCAGCTGCACCAACTCATGATTCAGTACCTCCCAAAGCCTTTCACCTACCTCTACAAACCCACACCAGTCATGCCCGCAAGCGCCCTTATCCACCACAGCCTTTACAACCGATCATTGAAAGTGAGGACTTCTACAGCCCTGAGTACTCTGAAACCCCAGCATACTTGCCTGACCATGATGTCTGTCCCGAGGATCCTGTACCCGACCTACCCGACCATGATAGCTATGCTGAGGATAATAGACCGTGACTTTCGTCCTTGTATTCAACGAGTCTTACATGGGAATCGTCTGTGTCCACACTATACTATATCTAGGATCGATTTACAGACACCCCAAGCAGCTACTCCAGCCAGACACCTTTTCAAGTGTGCCAGTTACACCCCATAGCCATTTTACTACAGTCTGGTTCTGCCAGTGTTCATACAGCCCTCGATTTTGAGTCCCAATTATGTATCATTGACACTATCAGCTACATGGCCTGCAATCTCAACCAACGACAGACATACCCACAATACCCCTCCCGTCCCAAGAGGATTGACAAGCAGACCTCAAAACCACCCATACATGCGCCAGGTCCCTAGTGATGACTATTCTCCTGCAGAGACAGAACACTATACTCAGCCTGTTTGTGGCCCTCTTACAAGGTGACCTGCCTTCAATCATCAGTATGGACCTCCGCAATCGGCTCATGAGTCAGAGCTTCGAGTCAGGGGACCTTCGGCCCCTTCCCCCAAAACTGCTAAGAGCAAGGAAAGTAAAACATAGTATTCAACTAGAAGTCTAAGTAGCTACCCGCCAACCCGTGCGATTGAACACATAAATTGATATCTATTTTGCTCATTTCGGCTCAATCTCCGGCCCAAACGCGATTTTCACTGGGCATCAGTACACATCCGCAATCACCGTCCATCACTTTTGTCCGGCAACGTCTCCTCTCGTAGCCCATCACCGGCTCATCGTTGTCCCGCTATCGCCTGCAATATTATGATGTCGAGGTGGTCTAGAGACAAGCAACTCAGAGATCGCATTCAGAATCAGGTGAGATACAAGGTTGATACGAGGTACACACTTCCAACATAGCTAGCGGAACATATTCGACAACGTGCCATATGAGTTTAGGCACCCAAAAACCTTGCGACAGCCTCCTCCAATGCAGTCTTGACTTCCTCCTTCGTGGCATCGTTCTTGACGAACACGTTTGCCATGACGGCGTGTGTGCCGCCATTAGCATCCCTCCAGTTCTTGAACGATGGTGGTATGTTCCCTGCATTAGGCTGCATCTCGAACTTGTGGTACTCTTCGCCGTCCTCGTGACGCCGTCATAGTCGAAGCGGATGCCGATGCGTTCTTGATCGGAGGGCTCCTTAAGTTAGGCCGTGAGGCCACGCCCAACGGGTTTGGCGAACTTGGTCCAGTTGTCGCCCTCGATAGCGAGCGAGATAAGATGGTTTAATCCGGGGTTCATCTTTGGTCGATGTTAGCCAACATTCTCTCGCGGTTAGTACTAGAATGCGCACGTACGATAGGTAGATTTACCAGTTCTTAAGTTTGATTGTACGTCTCTTCAAGGTTTTATAACTCAGCCCCTCGTCCGTACTAGGGCTGTTGAAAATGTCAATTCCTGTACGGAGTCCGTACAGGATCCAGTGGGAATGAACACATGTTCCTCCAGGGTCGGGTCAGGTTGTAGCTAGGTGAAGCCTGGAAAAGCATTGTGACTGAGGGATTTCACCAGATTTTCCCATTACAATAGAGTTCATAGCGCTAGAAAACGGGGTCATTGTGACATTGTGGTGGCCAGGGGGAGAATGTGCATGTGTTCATTGTGCCACATCATTGTGCCTGATAGGTCACAGGGATGATTCCATTGTGCCTGATAGGTAAGCAGATCAACCTTTCAAGGTCAGAGTGCATAGCGGTAGACAATGGGGCCATTGTGATGTTATGGTGGCCAGGTAAGGATGTGCATGTTCATTGTGCCAGAGGAATGTTTTCATTGTGCCACTGCGATGTGAGATTGATAGCTCCAACAGTGCTATAGGGTATAGCTGCGTTATGCCTCACAATGTTATCAGTGGTGCATGGGACCGGCTCAACGAGCTCCCCCATCCACCATTCCTCAACAGGACCAGGGCATTCACAAAAACAGAAATAAAACGTAGGCAAAAGATGAAACCGACAGAAGATGACAATGAAAATGACGGAGAGGTGGAGAGGTGGTGGAGGCGCATGGAAGGAGAGGGAGGGAGCATACGGACTGGTAGAAGGTGAGGCGGAGGTAGAGGAGAGGGACGACGACGAGGAAGGATAATAGTCGGACAACAAGGAGGCCGACATGATAAGGATGAACGTAACCACGCACCGTCAAGGCCACCCGCGTACGCAAAGACAGCGGTGAACATAGGAAACAACCACAACACTCGACCCCCGAAAAAACCCAAACCGAACCCCCCGCCCGTCCCAATTTCGAACAACTCCGCCTCTTAGGCCTGTAGTGCAGCTTTCCGGCGGAGTAAACAGATTTCTTCTTCCCCCGGTATATAATCTTTATTTAAGCGAGGGCGGCTCATTGAACTGCAATCAATCTGCTTTGCAATTGACAGTGGTTTGTTGAGGTCACATGACGTGTTTGAGGCGGCCGATTGAGCTGCTCATATACTCGGACTAGTATGTTTTGCCTTGCAAGTGCGAGGCCCGTCTTCTTTGACTCGCTAGCTCCAGTCTCTCAATCTCTACATCGTCCTTGCTCTTCACTTCGCTCGCTATGCTATTCGTTCTCGACCTCCACTGCCACCACGACCCGTTGGCCGACACGTCGCGGCTTCTCAGTCATGGCAGATTCTGGTAGCGATCTTTTCAACTATACTTCAGGACGCTGGGTGTAACTCTCCTACATGTTATCTCATCTCTTTCTAACTTGTAATCTGACATATTCAGTTTCAACGATGCTCTTCGCCACAAAGAGCGCAGACGGGTCTTCAATGTCAACGGGCTATCTCGACTGGCGGCAGAATCCGTCGACCGCAGTCCTGATGATATCATCAGTTTCGAGAAGTTGGCCGAGGGTGGATACAATCGTATTTTCCTCATCACCATGCGGGATGGCTTCCAGCTTGTAGCACGGATTCCATATCCGCTTATGGTGCCTAAGTGCGCTGTCGCTAGCGAGGTCGCCACTATGGATTTCCTTCGCTTGTCTGGGCTGCCTATTCCCAACGTCTATGGATACTCGCCCACGTCGGACAATGTGGCGGAAACGGAGTACATCTTTATGGAGTTCGTCGACGGTACGAAGTTGAGTGACATCTGGTTTTCCCTGGGGGAGCGGGAAATCGAGTCCGTCATGCGCCAACTTGTTCAACTCGAGGCGAAGATGATGTCGGTGTCTTTTCCGGCTAGTGGGAGCCTGTATTACACGCGAGACCTGGAGAGTGTGGCTGGGAAGCCGGGCATCTTGCTCAAGGATGAGCGGTTCTGCATCGGTCCAGATGTGAGGCTGCCGTTGTGGTATGGCAGGAGGTCACTGCTTGATGTAGACCGGGGACCATGTATGTCGCTCTCTGCTTTTTTTTTTTTTTTTTGTTATCTTTCAAGAACCTAATGATAACACAAGTCAAAAGCGTCGAATCCGTGCTAGTAGGAGCAGCCAACAAGGAATTGGCCTATCTGCAGCAGTTCGGCCAACCTCTGCTGCCATTACAGCGCATCAGGAGGGAAAGTTACCATTACCAGAAACAGTCACCGTTAGATCACATCAAAAACTTGCTACGCTATATCTACATCGTGCCGTCACTTGTTCCCAAGGACCCATCTCTCAGTCATTTCCGCATCCGCCATCCTGACCTCCGGGAGACCAATATCATCGTTTCGAGGTTGCCCGACTCTAGCTTGCAAGTCGTCAGCGTGTTGGACTGGCAACACGCCTCTATCCTACCCGCATTTCTCCTTGCCGGTGTGCCTACACGCTTTCAGAACTATGGTGATGATGTCTCTGAGTCTATGACCCGACCTTCCCTGCCGGAGGACTTCGACGACTTAAGCGAAGCCGAGCGAAGCCATGCGAAAGAGCTCTATCATCGTCGTCTTGTCCACTATCACTACACCAAGAACACAGAGGAGTGCAACGAGATCCATCGCACGGCCTTGGAAGATTCCATGGGTGGACTTCGCCGCTGCCTCTTCGAGCACGCGGATGAACAGTGGCGGGGCGAAAATATTGCACTGAAGGTCGACCTTATAGAAGCAATGAAGAACTGGGAGATGCTTACGGAAGGAGATGTACCGTGTCCACTCGGGTTCAACAAGAAAGATGTACGCGAGACGATGAAGCTGGATGGTGCACTGAGAGACGCAGACGAGAGCTTGCAGTGGAGTACGAAGACCGTCGGCCTCGGGCCGCAAGGCTGGGTGCCCGAGGAACACTACCCGATGGCCATGGCACGGCTCGAAGTGCTCAAGCAGGGCATTTCAGCAGCAGCCCGGTCGGTGGAGGAATGGATGAAGATCGAAGAGCACTGGCCCTTCGGTGATATGGACGAGGAGAAGTACATGTAAAAAAACCGATCTAGATATTCTGTGGTGTTATCATCTTATCTGCTGGTGTATGCTATACTTGGTAACAAGTGCAGAGTCGAAGAATAGTTTGGTCTGAGGCTTAACAAAAATCTGGTTTCATGTTGATCTACAACTCCGTCATCATTTACCTTGGTGCTACTAGGGACATTGAGCTTACAAACGTGGCAGAAACTACTTCTGGGGGGACAATTTTAAAATGATCCTTTATCTAGCGATTTTTTGTTGGTGGAAGGGGATAAAAACTGGCCATTAGATACTACTATCATTTCCATAGTGTTTTCAAAAAACGTTCAGACACCAGACTTCATTTCAGCTACTTTTTGTTATGAATGTTTTCTCTCCTAAGTCCAAGTTGATGATTTATCACTTAAAGTATATACTTTCTTGAATTTACCATGCTCTATTACATTGACAATGTTGCAAAAAGCACCACTCATCTATTCCCAGTTGTTTGTCTCTGTATGGACTAATATCATGACTTGATTTTTGTTCACAACTTGTTCAACCTTTCTCTCTGAGAGACTGCTTATACTATAATGGTGCCTATAAGCCAGATTCCCAATGCCTAGGGACTAGATTTTCTTCATGGTTACTTAGGACTGTTTACTCAGTAAGTAGAAAACCAGCAGGTATGTGGCATGAACCATTCATCCATACCTGCCTGTTATGCCCCCAGACCTTGTGATTCCCTGGGCTGACTCCTTTCCTTGTGGGATTTTACATGTGCTTGCAGATGTGTAAATGCTCAGAGTCCTGCACACATAATTTGAGATGCACAATGCTTGCAGATATGACAGTTACATGTTGGGAGACATTCCACTAAGCCACGCAGCTTAGTGGTCTTCAAGTCTCTGCTTGAGAATCCAATCACAGAGCAATGTCAACTTCATCTCTCTGGCAGCATGTCTATTGAGGTTGATTTTCTCAAGTTGACCATTGAATCATTCAAAGGCAAGTAGCCACCATCCATAAGCAGGGCCAAAGTGCTTGAACACTTGCTTGTAATGTATTGCAAGATGATGATTTGGCTTGAGATGAATATCAAGTTCAAGAGCACCACAACAGAAAAGTTGAAGATATTGTTGTGCTCAATCAACATCATAGGAGTGTAATGGAATGCGCTGCCAATAGCCATTTTGCTATTGATAAGTAAAGACTGAAGCAATATACCTGTTGAAGATCCCATCAAAACTTTGGAACTGCAACAGTTTGTGGAGGTAAATCTGATGGCATGTTTGACATTTTGTTATCAGTGTGTTTTTGCCATGCAAGCCACAAAACAGTAGGCTGTATGTTGCATAATCAACATCATTGATCTGCTTTCTGAAGTGAGTGCTTTGTTCCAAGCTAAACAATGTTAGATTTTGTCAAAGAAATAAAGAAGAAAGAAACATTATCTGCAGACATCCAATATCTGATGGCCAAATGATTCCATTGATGTTTTCCTCGAAGCTTCGCCATCTAGGAACATCCAGCAGGTGCCCAGTCCCAATCACATCAGCCCAAAAATCATGAACAATGCCTGAAGTATTGAGTCTGCATCAACAATATATTAATATTCTCACTTACCATAGAAATTATGCATGAAGTCCAATGGTGAACATTGAATAGGCAGCCAACCTGGTAGAAAATTCATCTCAGAGTGCTGACAACCATGATCATTAAGGATCTTCTTGCGTTCCTTAATGGTATTTGCAGAGTATGATTGAAATGCATATTTAAATTGGTCCCAATCATTCTTGAGACAGAAGTCTTATGATATTTGCATTAGTAGAAACAGCATAAAATTAGAATTCAAAATAACATACTTGAGATATCATATCCAGCAAGGCTGTTGAGGTCATCATGAGTAATGAAGCAGAAATTACAAGGATGGGATTTGTGGGTATGTCCAGCGCTACCCGTGAATTTACGTGATGCTGGAATATCAGAAGTCTCAAATGCTGCCACTGCATGGACAGTGACTGGTAAGTGGCATCCATACATCTGCATGAGCATCCCTGATTGATGTGTGACTGAAACATTTTCCTGCTATCAATCTGTCAACTTACCTGCATACAGTCGCTTCAAGCCATTGATTAGTGGGCTAAGCAAATAATTGAGCTGTTCAAGGCTGGGTTCAAGTGGTCCTGGAAGCGTCATTGAAAAATATACATTCCCTGATAGAAATCGGACGCTGCGACAAAGATTATTGATGACTGCATATATTGCGCCAGTTGAATGGGGGCGGTTGTCCGTAATACCAAACCTAGAGATGGCACGTTGAATGGAAGCCTGTGTCATTGAAAAAGCCCACCAATCC
Source organism: Termitomyces sp. DKA64 (assembly GCA_017657295.1). Classification (NCBI taxonomy): domain Eukaryota; kingdom Fungi; phylum Basidiomycota; class Agaricomycetes; order Agaricales; family Lyophyllaceae; genus Termitomyces; species Termitomyces sp. DKA64. The sequence continues at coordinate 21,091 of JAGGAV010015656.1, read as the reverse complement.
ATATTGAACATGAGACTGAGCCCCACGCCACACGTAACTAGGGTCTTTGTGATCCTGGGCTAATTTCGACATCGTGAACAGTGCCGTCATCTTCTATGATCTGCCGCAAACCAATTCGAAGCAAGGCCCAGCCTTCTGCATCATGTATGTCACTCATGATGGTATCTTCTGTGATTGAAGGTCGGTTAATATCCTGTTTAGTGTCTTGTAAGTTCTGAACGAAGTCTTTTCGAAGTAGAAAACGCAGGATGGCTTTCTCAATTGGTGAATAGCAATGGATTTTTGCGGGAATTCACTTGACAACGGACTCATCATCATTGTCCATGTCTCTTGCAGGTCGAAACTCACAATAGAATATCCCAGAGCAGCGTCGTTCAGTACAATTTGGGTTCAAAGCTGTCTTGATGTCATCCTCGGTATAGGGCTTGAATCATGATGTGCAGATAGGTATTCGTTCTATATAAGCATCCGCATCAAGGCCCAATCATCGTTTAGCAGTTGCCAGAGTCCTCGCCGGTGTTGGCGCAGTAGCCTGAGAAGGATCGAGGTAATTGCATAGAGTTGTAATATCGAGACCATCAAGAAGCTGTTGGGTTGATTCGACAGCTGTCCTAGAGCCAAAAACATTACCAAGGACTGTCTGGAGATACAAAAGACGCAGAGGAGGAGTCTCTCGAAAAGCAGGAGCCAGCATTGTTGGTTCATGGTCATCTTGATCAGTCTCAGCTTCAGATTCCGGTACTAGAGAATGGTTTTGCGCTCTGATTGATGGATCTTGAATGCCAGGATCAACGAGATCAGTGTGATTGATAATAGGTGGTTCTCTTGGCAGCTGTTTCACCGTCACCTTCTGAATCAATATTGGGTCCTGTATCCAGTGTGTCAGGTAGGTCTTCTGAATTGTTGTTGGGTTTTGCGTCCACTGTAAGTTGATCTTGTATCTTGTCAAAGATCTGAGCCTGTTCAACAAGTCCGGCACTTTCAGAGGGCACTATCAGTGGTTGGAGGGGTCGACACTCTCAAGGTTTCCTGCCGTGCTATGGGGGTGGGGTTGATGAAGAGAGAGAGAGATAGCCACCAATTGATTCCCAATTAACTTGACATTCAGATTTGAAGATGTCCCAGCTGAAGGTTCTTTCAGAGATCTCTTGTCCTTGGCCAAGTGCCGACTACGAGTGACAGTTGACTGGTACATGAAGCCTGAAGGACTTGAATTGCACTTGGCGCAACGACGTTCGACCAGTTATTGCCAATAGGTTGGCCATTGTAATTAATATTTGATACAGTGTAAGATCACTCTGGCTAGCATGGTCAATATACTCACCATGATTATCTGATGCCTAGTGGGTGCTGCTGGGTTAGGCTGGGTTCGAGCTCGAAGAAGGGAGAAAATGACAAGAGTGCACAAGTTAACGTAGATAATTGTTGAGATGCGCGCGTCGACGTCGTGCGTGCACCATGCACGCGTACGGCTACAATAATACTTATAATTTGGAAAGAAATGTACCTTAGATCTATGAAGTGTAGTGAGATGCTATGAAATCGAATTCTAGAGATATTCTGAGAGGAACGTGATTGAAATGCGTGGAATCCCAACAGATACTAACATCTCATAATCTTGTATTTTCACGCAGTGCAATAATAAACTGTCTCACAGTTTCAATCGTGTGTGATGTTGTAATTCGAGTTTCGACTCCGATGCTTTGTCCCTAACGTCGAGGTGCCGATGTCTGTGAACCTACCACCTGGCGCTACTCTGACTGCCCCAGACGACGGGACGCCCCTTATTCATTCCGGTAATGTGGTCACTAGCTCCGCATAGACACGTTAAGACTCACCACTAACTGTAGCTACCGAACCTCAGCCTCATCTCCCCTGGCCAGACATTTCTTCACGCGCCAAGTGGTCCGTATCTTCCTATAAATTTGGATTCGGGGCAGAATGTCTCCGTGACAATGACCCGGATACCTTTTGGCAGTGAGTCGCTTCTGGACTCGTTCTTGACGACTTTGTCTTATGAGAACTTTTACAGCTCTGACGGTCCACAACCTCACTTTATCACCGCTGAATTTCCATGTAAAGTGGCGATCCAAGTATGTTTGTTCATGATTCATGTATATTCAGAAGTACTGAAGAGGATCAAAGAAAATAAGCATTCACCTCAGCTATCCACAGGACGATTCGTATACCCCGTCAGCCCTCGCAATACGTGCCGGAACTGGACTCAGTGATCTCCAGGATGTTCGTGTCGTGACATTGGATAAACCAGAAGGATGGATAACGTTTGATGTCTCGTCGGAACCCAATGAGGAGGGCGATGGGCTGTATGTTGTTTCTTCCCGAACCTATCGAGATTATTCACACGAATTTCTTTTCATCTTTAGTGCCCCAGTTTATGCATATGTTCTTCAAGTCATCATCGCACAAAACCATATGAGTGGCAAGGATACTCATGTACGCGGCCTCAGGATCCTTGGGCCTGTAGAGTATGGCATTCCTCATTTCAATAATCGTACCTTCTCATACATTTTCAATCAGAGAACATACATCACATGGTGATCCATTCGCTTTCACTTCGCCTCTATTCAAAATGTACGAGACCATTCGATGAGGGCCTCTGCGCCCCTCCTGACTATTCCGAACTTTATTTTTGTGTCTGCAATGCTCTTTGTCATAGTACCCACACGTGTATTACACTGATACGATGTATGAAAACCCAGCTTCCTTACACGCCAGGCCATAATTGTACAATATCTTGCTTAACCTGAAGAACCTCCGGTAGCGTTTCCTCACATGGTCCAACGAACAAGAAATCCGCCTCCTCGTCGCCGTTCGAACGCCCTAGGTTGAATATCGCAACAGTTCCGCCATTCTTCTTTACTTGCGCCGCGTAATCTGCTGCCGGACGAACCTGTACACCGATTTAATTAGTCTTAACCCCCACCAGCAAGATAACTTACAATAGATGAAGTCCCAACTACCAACAACATATCACACCCGCTCATCCTACGCGCAATCTCTCCACTCCTAGGTGGCATCTCTCCGAACCACACCACCTCCGGCCTCAGGAGGCCTCCACGGCGTCCGTACCTATTCGATCCTGCCCATGCGTCGCCACCACACTTCGGCAGTTGGTCCACCGTGAGCTGTGGCTTGACGTCCGAATCTTGTTGTCCCTTCTCAAGGTCCGCAAGTGCCGACGCGAGCTGGGGTGCGTAGGAACGCTGAATATGCTGGCAGGACGTGCAGCGCGTAACGAAGATGTCGCCGTGCATCTCGATGATGGAATCAGCACGGGATGGGGTATCTGCGTCCTTGTCTTGTTGCGAGACAGGGAGGGGCTCGAGCACGCGCAGTGCGAGAGCGTCGACATTTTGAGTTACGTGGATCGGCTGGGCGGTGCAAGGTGCGATCCGTGCAAGGGTCGGCGGATGGGCTAGTGTGGCGAGCGCGTAATGGGCCGCGTTGGGCCTTGCGAGGAGGTATCTAGTAGTACCACTTTGAAAATGGATAAGGTGCAGATGATAGGAGCTACGTACGCTGAACGACGGCGATGATAGAATGTCCATAGATCGACTGGATCCTCTTTGAATGCTTCAGGCGTCGCGTACTTCCTTGGGTCCTTACAAGGAAAAGACAGATAAATGATAGGAAGAACGGTAACTGAAGCACCTTACAAAGTTATTCCAGAGAGAACCATCTGCATTGCGATATGTTGCTATTCCTGTATATCCTTGAGTCCGAGTATCAGAGAAAGTAATAATAGTAGTAGGGACCTGATGCAGCAGACAAACCGGCCCCCGAGACGATTAGCACATTCTTAGCACGAGCCAGTGCGGCTCTGAAGGAAGCTTGATCTGAGGATGGTGCCATGACTTTGAACAAGCTCAAATTTGAAGATGCAACCGAAAAATGGTCTGTTGAAATGGTGATATCCGGCCTCGGCGCAGGCACAAATAAATGGACTTTCAGATCAAGAGTCATGGCAGCTCATGTAGGGTTGTGCAGAAATTCAGAAGGACAGATTTAGAGACTAGACAGTGGTCATCGAATTGATGTCGATGCAGACAAAGAAGAAACGAGAAAGACGAAACTAGAGTTGGGATAATATACAGGCGTCGACACAACATAGGTACCAATGATACTCTGCTCAATGGCTAGAATTTGAAGATAACGGGCACAACACCGCAGTCAAGAGAAAAGAAATATGAAAGGAAGACCGTCTCAACAGCATCGAAAGAGTTTACACATCCTTCCTTCTTTCGCTGCCGGAAGCTTGACCTACAACGTGGCTCTCATAAGAGAACCGCCCAGTGTCAACAAGACGCGTGATCAACACATCGCCAAAGGCAGTCATGGGTGTCAAGATGCCGCCCTTCCTTGCAAGAGCGGGTAGTCCTTCCGGAAGCGATGTCTTGGAAGGCGGCGCGGGCTTGGAGATAGGAGGAAGCAGAAGGGACAGGGCCGATTCAGAAATCATAACTAGGGGAAAAGAGTGATGAGACTTCGGAATAGATGACAACGAGGGCTAATTTGTACATACTTGCTGTTAGCGCATATCCTGGGTCGCGATCACCCTTGAAGACAGTCTTGACATGTACAGGTGGAGTCGAAGTAGACGTCGTGTGGTTAATGGTCTCAAAGAAACCCTTCTCCATAGATCTGATGACTTGTGTCAAACTTGCATCTTGTTGAGAACTCAACTCAAGGTTACTGACTCTTCGGACGGCCCAGACCCGGGTGCAGGTACGAATTTCTTAAGTAGCCATCGAAGCTGTGTCACTAATCCATGAGTAGAATGTAATTAGATACAAGAAACCTTCAGCCGTACCGGAGAAAGTTGAGCGAACAAGATAAATCCCGTCATGAACATAGCCGAAAACATGATCGCAGAAAAGCGCGAAGGCATTATCAAGAACTCGTCATACGCAAAGGATGGGCCATATCTCTCCCGTCGGGCAATGTTCGCGGCTTCTGCAGACGAGCCAAGTTGCGTGGCTTGTTGAACATGTCACTACGAGACAATACAAGATGCAATTTTGGTATACCTGCGATTGTTTGTAGCTCCAAGAGCCCAAATGTACGTTGTACAAGTTTTGTATTTCCTGGAGCCATGAAGAAAAACGAACCAGGCACTGGGGTCTCTCCTGGAATGAGCTGTTCATATAGGAACCGGAAAACAGGGAACCCTTCTCCTCTCACTTAGATTAGAGAATATCAAAAAGAGCCTTGAAGGCAAGTCAAATAAATATAAACACACCAGGGCTCAAGGAATAGTCCCTTGCACTTTCTCTTAATTTGCCTCGGGGGACATCCTCCAGGAGTGTGAAGATGGAGCTCAAGGTTCCGCCTGAAATTCCTCCTTGTACTTTTTGACCAGATATGGAGGCTGCTACGTCGTAGTCGCCTTGAGACGCGTCTCGTGAGCACTAGGCACCGAACTATGCGCGATGCAACTCACCATATGCTTTCAAGGTCTTGTTTGAAAGATATGCAGAGACATCCGAGGGTACAGAGTCATAGCCACAAGAAGGAACAATAATAGCGCCGGTCTTGGTTGCAAGGTAATCATACCTGTCCGAAAGTAGAGTTCTACCGTAATATGTGACTGGGAGATAGACGCACTCATTTACAATGTCTTTTATCCAGACAGTTTCTCCAGTAAGGTCAACATAATGCACTCCATTTCTCGCACATGCTCTAGCGGAGAAAACAGTTGAGACGGCCATGCACGGGCTGTAGACCAGTACTCACTTGACTACAGGAGTTCCCCAGCGCCAGTATGGGCCTACAGTGTTAATTACGACTCTCGCCCTTTGTACAGTAGCTTCCACAGATTTAAAGTCCGTGACATCTACTTGAATGATATCGATACTCGAAGGTAGTTTCAATTCTTGAACCAATGTGTGGAGCTTTGACCGAGAACGAGCGGCAATGGCAAACGAGAAGAGACCTTGAGTAAACTGAGGGTGCGACACAAGATAACGAGTTATTAGTCGACCAGTGAAACCTGTGGCGCCGAAGACGACGATGTCAAAGTTGGTGTTAGTACTCATGCTCGAAGTCGTTCGGAATTCGGATCCTGGACGCCTGCGTCATCAGACGCTCGAATCAATACACGCAAATACGCGCCTCGTTTTGTTCTAACGGCGAACAGCACATCGACTCTCTGCAAAGGAACAATGTCTGAAAGAAATAGAGATGGAAGGCGACCCAGGTCGCGCTCTCCCTCACGATCACCAAGACTTAACCGACGAGACGACTCTCCTAGGCATGACTATCATAGGTCCGGATACGATGTCCGCAATAGCGAGCGAGATAGACGTTCTCATACGGGCCGGTCGCATGATGAGAGAGGTAGGGGAATTGACGAAAGACGGAGAAGTCGGAGTCAAAGCCGGAGTCGAAGTCCTGCACGGAAAAGAAGACATTCCAGGTCGCGCTCGGAATCCAGAACAAAGAGCAGGGGTTATAGCACAAAGAAAACATCTCTGTCCCGCTCTCGCTCCAGGTCGAGAGATCGAGCTATGAAGAGGCGACGCTCGAAGGATAGACGTCGGTCGGTGTCTAGTAGTTCGTCTGGGTCAGGAGACGATACGAGGCGGAGACGAGACAGAAAACGGGATAAAGAGAGCAAGCGGAGTGAAAGTAAAGAACGTAGGAAGGACCGGAAAAGAGAGAAGAAAGAGAAGAAGAAGGTTCGATCTATTCAATAACTTTTGTTTATCATCGTGAAATGTTTTCTGCAGAGAAAATATGGTTCCGGGCCGCAGTGGGGGAAATTCGGTATTATCTCCGAGGCTGAGTGCGTAGTCGTTTTCCTTGTAGGAGAATACATCAATGACAACCATCCTCAGTATATTCTCCAAAGGACCAGAGTTCCACGCATGGCTCGTGGAAGAACGCAAAATCAATCCTGAAACCATATCGAAGGAACAGAACAAGAGGGAATTCCTTCGTTTTGTGGAGGACTTCAACACCGGTGGGGTCGTGCGCCTTGGCCTTGCCTTGGTATCTAACTTTATCTCTAATCCACATCCATTTAATACAGCAACCCTTCCGCATGAAAAATATTACCACATGGAAGCATATGAACGCCGTATGAATGCGCTCCGGCAGGGCGAGTTCATTCCGCCTGCCGACGACGCGTATGACCCAGAGGCCGATCTGAAGGCTATTAGCGGGGCACACAAGAAGAAGACTGCCGAGCAGGACACCTATCTTAGTAAGGAACGTTTGCAGGAGTTGCGACGAGTACAGCAAGAGCGTATCGAGGTCGGCTTTTTGAACAGGTGCCCTGACATTTTTTGCTGACCGGCATATATATAGGCCGGCAAGATGAAGTTGTTAGGTATGGATATCAAGCAAAATATGGGTGTGAGAATGGACGGGACTATGTTTGATGATTGATTGCATTGACAAAATCTAGAACGATGAAAGCTTTTGACTGACGGGCGTATTAACGAAAATGCTATTACAAATCAATGCACTCCCTTCAGATCGTCCATGAGCATCCTTGAAGAATTCGTACTTGCTCGAAATCAGGATTGGAATTTTTGCACTGTGTTCCGTAATCTCATACATGAAACAGGAACAAATTGACAACTGAGTTCGATGCACGAGACCCGACGTGGACTTCAGCAAAGGCTGTATATGCACTCAACGCTTCGAAGCCTTGCTGCCTAGGCACCTGGCTTCGTCGTCTATTTTGTGATTCTGGGCCCTCATATAGGCCATCAAAAATAGGGAGTTCAAGATGTACTTTGTACAATCAGGTTGTATTTCCCCCACCTCCGAACCATTCGTCCATCTCTGCCCACAGCCTCTCCCTCTCTGCCCGCCAGACCGCTCGCCTCACCTGCACACAAGTACCACAAAGCCCCTCCTTTGCCCATGGTGCATCTGTCAGTGCCTGTAATCCGCACAACGGGTCCGAGAGGTACCGTTGCAGCATGCCCGAGTCATGTACAAGTTTTGTATGTGCTCGTGTCAGCCGATCTGCATCTGCAGATATACATGCTTGCTCTCCAGGGTGATGTGTACCCTTGCTTATTCGCCTACCTTCGAAACCATGTATTGATCGAGCGACACTGCCGCTACTGATGGGTTTCTGGGGAGGGAGCACTTCAAGAGGTACACAAGGTGGGAACCGATTTAAGCTGTCATGCAAGCCCGCAAGTGCGACCCAACGCACAGAGAACTTCCACCTTGCAGACTCGATCGCTTTCAAATCTCTGAGCTCGAGAAGCCCATCCTCCTCCATCACTTCAACAGTCGTCGCACTCCGTACAAGCTCGTAGAATGCGGGTTTGATTACTGCATTCAGCTTACATTGTCGCGCTGTTGCGATCATTTCAGCTGCATGGGGTTTGCGCGTAAATTTGACGTCCCCTAAATGAGACGACCACATTGTTTCAAGGCGATGTGAAGCCCAAGCCGCAGCAGCTTCGAAACGAAGGACAGTTGCTGCTCGCATGATGGCAGTGATTTCGTCGAAGGATTGTAATTCCATGTCAGGTGCCCTAGTGTTGATGATCATTTTGTTTTGTCTCGGACTCATGTCACTCACAGGAACTTGTCAAGAGAATCCAGAAGTGTCTCAAATTCATGGGCAGAGACTCCCGTTACATCCAGGTCAATCAACTGTGAGTCATGTTCTCGAGAAAGGGTATCCTTGAACCACCCACTGAACTTTTCCAACCTAGATGTGTTGAGCTGAAACTCAGTATCTTGAACCTGGACAATTATTGTCCGTTGATCATCCCAGTGTTTGGAACGAGCAGAGCACACTTTTCGTCGTTTCGCAGGTGGTCCAGGTGATGGCGACAAAATATGGTCGTCCTCGATCAGAGCTCGCGCTACACTGAGGACCGCGGTTGATTCAGACGTCGATTCCCGAGATATTGGCAACTTTTGTCTTGAGAAAGGTTTACGGATTGGAATCTCTATGACCCAGTTTTGTTTCATTTGAGATCCTGCTGGACGAAAACGGGAAGTGGGTGTCGATGTGTGGCCCATCTTCGGCGCTCGGTGATGAGCTTCAAGGATATGCTGTATCCAATCTTCTCGATTGGACTGTTGGAAGATTATGTGGCATACCGGGCAGCATAGACTCTCCTCGGAATCTCTCCGAAGGCTTACATAGAATTTATCTAAGAGAAGAATAAGAGAAGGAAACAAGTTCAGTAGTTATACTAGCCATTCAGTCGGAGAACAACTGAATGCGACTCTTTGTGGATGGTCCTGATATGATCTTCGAGGACTTGCGCGACCGATCTCCGAGGAAATACTTCTGAACAGGCTGATAACGGGCAGCGGATCCTAGTCCAAGTTCATCGAGTCAGCGCAACTGATATTGCAATCAGATGTTGAATACTCCTGATTGACGCACCTATCCATGGACGGGAAGAAGGTGGGAGATTACATCAATCGATGCTTTTTCCAGTGCAATCAAGAAGCTGAGGGTCGCCCGTGATGCCGTCGAAGTCGGCACTTACCAATGATGCATTGATGTTCTACAGCAAGTCCGATCTCGGCATTTACATAGAACTTCATGAGCCTGAGCACAGCCATGCTAAGATCCGCTGATGCCTGATAAATATGTAGACCGCATAAACCTCTCCGGTACTAGCTACCATGAGTGCCATGAATGACCTCTACGAATTAACTTTCGAGCACGACAATCCTTGCAACACCACTATCATCGACGGTGAAACTGGTAAAATTCTGTACCAAGTCGTCACAGAACACGGAGAAAGTACTATCACGCGAATTGATAAAGCGGACGGCGAGACAATCGCCTCCTGGGTGTGGAGGGATATATTACCTGACATTATTACAATTGGGAATGGGAAACCATTGTCTGTCGGTTCTTGGCTGAAGAAAAGCCTCGTCCCCTTGAAGAAGTACGTGGTCACTTTCTTGTTGAGCCCCCTCATACAAACTGAACGGAAGTAGTACTGTTTCATTGAAAGATCACAGAGGTAGAAGTCTGACATGGAAAGGAAACGGTCCCGGGCTCTCATTCGAGGCGAGTTCAAGTGTTGCTTCAAGAATTGTGATAAATATGACAGAGTTTCAGCTGTTCCTAGACGAGGACAGCACCCGGCCCGTAGCACGCTTTTGCAAATCCCGTCGTGTTTGGAATGGTAACCAGTGCACGACTCCCTCTGCCATTGAACCCGCACGTCTGCTTATGGACGACAGGGGTCTGGAAATTCAAGAGATCGCGGTTATCTCGTTCCTTATTTTAGAGAAGAGTCGCCGGGCGGGGGAGAACTCGACTTTGAACAGGGCCAATAATACTTGGGGCATCGGTGCCCTGTTATCCTGACCATTCCTCATTCTTTGGAACCTTTTCTTCAACAGTAGTACTTCACACGATGCGAAGGTTTATCAACTTTGAAGACATGTATATATTTCACTGAGTGACATGAACATGAACTATAATTGTTCGCACGCGAACCGCGCGTCATGAGATTAGCTTGCTCAAGGCATTATCGGATCCACCCAAAAAGTTCTCAAGTTGCGTCTTCGTCGGGGGGAACACTGAAGATGCAACTTGCGGATATGAGGTTATTGTCATTTCGAGTACAATGTACATGTCGCTACGAAACTTTGACTGAGCAACTTGGACAGCCAAGGAAGGCTGAGGGCAACAATGTGTCAGACACAAGCTTGACATCAAACCAGGTAAAATCAGTACCAGAGGCCAACGCAACAAATAGTCACATACTAAAAACGCATGATAATGTTGTCGAACTATAGGGAATGAGTTATGCCCTGTGCCTTTGGCACAGGTCTATCATGTTGGGAGCTTTGCCCCCAAACCCCTGACTGAGACCCAGCCCCAACTTTGCTGTGCTCAGTTAGGGCTTCAACATCCAACTCAATGCTTAATCCCAGCCCCAACTTTGCTGCATTCAGTTAGGGCTTTGTGTTCAAAACTCAATGCTTAATCTCAGCCCCAACTTTGCCATGCTCAGTTAGGGCTTTGTGTTCAAAACTTAATGCTTAATCCCAGCCCCAACTTTGCTGTGCTCAGTTAGGGCTTTGTTTTCAAAACTTGATGCTTAGTCCCAGCCCCAATTTTGCTGCACTTAGTTAGAGCCTTGATTTCAAAGCTTAATGCTTAGTCACAGCCCTAACATATCCAATTCCAATAAGAGTTTCTTTATACTACACAAACTATATTATATCCTGAAATATATAAAAGTTAGTCATCAATGTTATTTTATCTCAAGTCAAACTTAAATTTGTCAATCATTTAGAATTTGTGGTCAAGTCCAATCACTATCTATCTTACACTGCTCAGACTATATTACATGCTAAAATATATAAAAGTTAGTAATAGATAATGTTTATCTAAAGTGAAACTTACATTTGTAAACCATTCAGAATTTCTGGATAGACAACATTTGCAGTTATTTGTGATGTATTGTCTGGTCCTAGAATAACCTTGATACAATTTCCAGATGTGCACTGAGAAGTGCAACATAGAGTTGACCATGTGCAAAGACAGGTGATTGAAGATCCAATCCAACATGCTTGACTGATTGACCTTGAAATTTATTGATAGTCATAGCAAATGCCAATCAAACTGGGAATTGTCTCCTGCACAATGGAATAGGTAATTCCTTTTCAGAGGCATTGAGGTTGATCCTTGGAATGAAAACAGTTGATTCTGCAAACTTGGTATCTCCACTAATGAGGCAACATTTGAGCACTCTGCTGCTGATGTGGATGACAATCATTCTTGTCCCATTGCAAAGTCCCTTGGTTGAATCCAGATTCCTGAGAAGCATGACAGGAACCCCAACCTTCAAAGCCAGATGAGCCAAAGGCAAGCTACTGGCTTTTAAAGAGTTGAGATATTCCATAGGATATAGTGCCAGCCTATTAGCATTTCCATCATCAGACTGAATTGAGTCTGCACTCTGCAAGATTCTTTCTTCCCCTGGAAATCTCTGTAGAACATCTGAATTGATATCATCTATATCAGAGTTCTTTCCAGAGAGGATAGTCCAGTCCAGATAATACTGATCATTTTGAGGGTGAACAATATCAGGATAAGTGGAAGAAATCAATCCAGTGACAGAATTATCATCACAGATCATGGTTCTAGGAAGTTGGATGGTTACTCCAGGCCCCAAATTCTTTCCAGCACCAACATCCAATAACCAAGCTGCATGAACAATGTTATCAGGAGTCTGTTTCAACTGCATGTTCTGAACCAAGTAGTGAACCTGAATGTAATTCTAAAGTCTTCCTCATTTAGTAAAGCAGAAATCACTTGCTGCCTGAGACCTTCATGATAGACTAGAAGAGTTTGTTGGAAATCCCCCAAAAAAACCACAATGATTCCACCAAAAGGAATGTCTTTATCCAATACATCCCTAAGTGCATGATTAACATAGTCAATGGCATTTTTGTGTTGCATTGGAACTTCATCCCAAATGACAATTTTGATGTGGAGTAGGAGGTGGGATAAAAGAGTTCCTCTCTTGATGTTGGCAATGGATGTGTCAAGAGCAGGAATAGGGATTTTGAATCTGTTATGAGCAGTCCTGCCACTATCCAGCAATAAGGCAGCAATTCCAGATGATGCCACACATGATGCCACATGTCTATTTGAACAAACAGCAGCAGCCAGAGTATTGCAGACAAAGGTCTTGCCACATCCTCCAGCACTGTGAATGAAAATCATCTTGCTCAAATTGTTGTCCAGTAAGTCCATAACAGCATCAAAGGTCTCCAGCCATTCAGCATTGAACTTTGTTTTATTTTCATCAACTTTCTTAGCCAACTCCTCAGCATCATATTCTAATTCTTTTTGCAAATGTCTGTTGCCTATATTTATTTGATTAGCATTCAAAGTAAATTCTTCATGTCAAGGCTAATCACCTGGAATTGTATTCCAAACCTGTTGAGGTTCAGGCATATTGGGAAAGTCTTGAAGGGTTTTGCCCAAATTTCTCAAATTGTTATCAATGAGATAAAGGTCATAGTTATAGACCTCCCCATCAGTAAAGACTTGTGTCATGGTATTGCCTGATATATTGCAGCCTATTTTAAAAATCATCACAAATAGAGTGTTTGAATCTGTCCTATAAGGCCTCTGGAGTGGTAATAGCACAGTTAAACAGGATAGTGCAAAATGGCTGTCTGAGAGCTGATCCTGGTTGAATTGGAGCAGCTTCAGCAAGACACTGCCTCCATTCTGCATCATCTTCCAAAAGGCCAAGAGCCTTGCATGCCTCCTCATAAGTTGGGTAACTATGACCATTGACTGTTCTGAGCTGAGTCCATGATGTTGTATTGGTCACTACTGTCAAGAGCATCTTGAGATGGAACCTTTCTCCTTGCCTAGGTGAAGGAAAGTACATCTTCCCAATAGCTGTCCCTCTCTGTCTCTTCTTCCAAGTTCATTTAGATGACTTGTATACAAACTTGGTTGGAAAACTTTGATAAGTGGTGTTGTTATTAGGAAACTTGGCATTGGCTTCAGACTAAGCAGTGAGTGCAGTCTTGTCTACATTGGCTCTGGCAGCCACCATCTCCAAAGGTTCATTATCTTAAAAATAAACTTCATGCTGCCCTTCCAAGTGCACAGGCAATCTGTAAACTGGAGGATATTCAGCATGCATATTAAATTCAAAAATATGCCAGCAAGCCTCTGGTGCAGAAATGTATCTGGCATCCATATGTTCCTTGATTTCATCCCTCTGCTGCCCAGAGATTTCCAAAGTGGTCCTGTCATGGCCTTTGTAGATGTACTTGTGGATGTACTTGATAGTTTCCACTGGAGCACAGACCTTCACATTAATGTGGCACTGATATTGGCAGAGAAATAAGGATTGTAGAGAACCACACCATGATTGTCATAATGATGGCCATGCTTTTCAAAAAAGTTTCCATTGTTAGGTCTGGCATATTGTGGATAGTCATCATCACTAAATTGTGTAGCCTCTTGAAAATCCTTAGGATATATTTTGGAACATCTGCCAACTACCATGCACTTTGCATTAGGATAGGCAGCTCCACATGGGCCATGGACCACATTTGTAGTCACAACCTAATAATTCAGTTGGTTGATCAGAATGAAAATTCAACCTAGAAGTCAATACCTGATACAATTGAGGCTGAGTAATTGGACTAGGAATTTGGACAGAGATAATGAATCCATACAAGCTGCATCTCTGATCTTATCATGATGATATGGAAAAAGATCAAGATATGCATGTATAGATGTCCTCTCTTTTGGAATTCAATGGTATGAAGATGAGCCACTCAGCTTCCAAAAAGACCATCTTTGATCTCCTTCAAGATAGCCTGAGTTCAAACACTCTGGCCACAATATCAGGTCTATCAGTAGATGTTTGCTTTTTTTGATTGACTCCAGGATCCTTTAAGAGGGCTTCCTCAATTTCAGGCCACCTTGGATTAGCAGTCATTGTTAGGAACAGATCAAGTTTCTGGAAATGCCTGCAAATAGGAATAGAGTCCTGGAATAATTGCTGCATATATTGTTCACTTCCAGTATGAGAGGAAAGAAGGATAACACAATGACCTTGTTGGAGTAAGTCTTCATCCCCAGCTGCTGCATCAACTACTCTTTAATAGACTTCAGCTCTGATTTTTTTCTAATTAGATCTGACCCAGTCAAGCTTTATTTGCTCAATTGAAGCCCATACATCTACCACATATTGTTGGAATAGTCTGCCACTCCAAAGCAATGCAGCATTAGACTTCAAAGTTCCTTCAATTGGAAGCAAAGCACCTGTCAGATGATGGATAAAGCTATATGGTCCAGGGGCATTGGTAATAGCATGATCAATTTTGACTCCCAAAGAAGTGAATGCAAAGGCTGCATTGTATCAATGAATTGATGCTTTGAAAGCATTTAAAAGAGAATGGTGACCATAGAGTAGGTGTAGCAATTCTGGTGGAGCATATCTAAGTCTGGGCAAAATAACCTGGCCTTATAAGCAGCACATTCCAAACTGCTAATTATTTCTGGTTGAGTTGCTGAGCTTTTCAGCATCAGAATGAAGAGCTTGACAGTGTTGACAGACAATATTCATGGAGCCAAGGTAATATGATAGAGGTTCATTTAAATAAGGCTGTCTTGCTCTTGGAATATGCTGAATAGGGCTAGGATGTCATTAATTTTGTAAAGGAGGCTGTCTTGGCCTTGGAATAGGCTGAATAGGAGGAGGCTGCAGTTGAATTCGTGGGCCAGAAAGATTAAAAGCAGGTTTCAATTGTTCTTCTAGTATATGTCCAGCAGGATTAATCCAATTGAGTGGTTCTGCTGGTAACTCCTGTTGTATAGGATCAACCTCATCATCTACAGGTTGATCAAAATACTCCAAATGGTTTTGCATCATCTGGTTAAAAGCTGCATGAACATGCTCCAATTTATTTTGAGGTTCCCAACTTTGTGAAATTGCTTTAGCCATAGCTTGATTAAGAGGCCTATATAATGTTTCCATTATGATGTGCACAGCTTATGGTTCACACTCTGTAACACAGGACCAGTGAATAGTCTGTCTACAAAGTATGAAGTAAGGAGCTGCCTTACATAAGTATATAAATAGTATGTTATAGGTAGCATTATGTGACATTACCATGAGACAGTAAGAATACTAATAATTAATATGGTAATGGACAATCCATTACATACCCCTCTTATGAGTCTGTTAATGAACTCATGACTAAGTAAAAAATGTGACCAGACAAAAGAAAAGGGGGTGGGATATGGCATCCCACCCATAAGTCCACACTGGGGCCCTATGTTGGGCTCCTATGTTGATAAGAGTGTAGGCCTCAAAGGCCTATGTGATGTATGATGGGCATTAGGATAGCCCAATGCATTGCCCACTCATGCATTGGAAAGAAAGTCAGGGCACTCAGTATGCCTGATGGTAATAAGCATTATGAACTGCTAGTAGCAGTTTATCCTACTTCTCTTGGCCATTTGCAAAGACACAGCTTCTTTGCTGCTCACTATGTCAGCCCAGCACTCCAATACAGCATTAGCCATATTGCTGGAACTACTAGTTCCAGCTTTAGAAACAACTGGGGCAGCAGCATTGGCCACTACAGCTGTCTCAGAAGGATCAGGGATGATGGTTGGAGTCATCTCTGAGCTGGTCTCAGCAAGTGCTGAAGATTCTCTGGCATAGTCCAATACCATGGACTCTTCAGTGGATGTGACCTGAGAGGATGCACTAAAGCTCACAGCTGGAGTGGAGGTTGCTTCTATTGCTTGGCCAGGGTGGCATCCACCACTGCTGCTGGACAGTGCAGCAGGTGGGTAAAAATGAGAGACTCCCCATAGCACAGCCATTTAGCCATGTGCAGCAGGAAGTTTCCATAGCTCTCATGAAGTTAGAAGAGCACTCTAAAGTGCTCCTTGTCATCATTAGTGGAGGCATACCACCTGGCATACCCCACTAAATGGGGGGGTTCACCTATGGACTGGAGTCAATGATGGTGTTCATTGTCAACCTGTGAAAATAGGTCTATGTGCATTGCACTACTTGACCAGTGATGATCCAAATAGCATATACCATAAATATATGCATGATTCACCCAGACAGGTGGCATGTGATTTGTGAGGAGGTGACATATGACCTCCATTTCACTGAGATTGGGTATTTGTGCAGGCAACACTTGTAGCCTACACAAAGTCAATGTGTAGGGACAGAACATATCAAATTCCCCTATGTGAGTGCAGTAGCTATTGACCACATCTCAATAGAGATGGGACTGAGCTACCACCATTGCAAACAGCCATATGTAGGCTGTTCTAGCATGATGCAAGGTTGGGGCCAATGCTCAACCTAATATGTAGCTGAAGACCAATTGTTAATCCACATGTAATGATGCATTAATAGCCACACCTGAGTACAGGTTCTGAGAACCTGGGTTGCCATGGTGCATATGGTATTGCACCTATGCATTGATGTAAAAATGCTGTTTAATTGGGACTTGATTAAGTCCTACTCCATGGGTGTTATTGTCAGTATGGCCAAGCATGGCTATCAACAGCAGAGGCAAGGAGACTGGTTGCCAGTAATGGTCCCCCTTCAGTAGAGAACTGGTTAGCTCCTCCAGGGTCAACCCCCCATTTTGGAAGATTGGAAAATGAAAGCCTCATTGCCAATAAAGACAGCATTGGTGGTTGGGGACCAATAGTAGTTGGGGTGCAGCATATCCCAGAAGTCACTGCAGTGCTCATAGTGCCCTTGGACCTTGACAGTCTCTCAGCCATCTGGAAGATGGCCAGGCATTGTGTTGTTAGGATGCTGAAGGTCCTTCTTGGTCATCTCAGCATTTAGAGCTAACAGCCATTTGACATTAGCATTGTGCTTACTTTTGTGACAATGTGCAGTCTTGTTGTCATCTAAATTGCCAAGATACACTGCTTGGACAGCATGGCATCACCCTTGCAATTGCTTTCCAATGCCCTTGTTGGGTGACAAAGAATTCTTTGTCATGCAGATCCCACTGCATGGGCAGAATGTGCTTGCAGGACAAGGACTTTGGAAACATGTAGGTCCTTGGTTCAAATACTTCAATTACTCCCACCTCTGATCCCTGTGGCACATTTACAGGATAGGCAATCTCTGGGCAGTGATGACCATCAGGTCATTGCCCTGGGGAGCTGTCACAGCTGGCTTTGCCAAGCTAGCCTTGATTGTCACTGGCCTCAATGGTCCAGCTGTGGCCTAGGGTGCCCCAAAGTCTGGGTGCATATCCATCAGCTAGTCCTTGCCAGCAGGCATGATATCATCATAGGGCACCAAGGGTGTGCTCTGTACTGAACCATGCTCAGAAGGCCTAGAAGGCCTAGTTCAGGCCTTCTTTGCCTCTGGAGGGTTAGGAAGGGAAACTACTTGCTTCCCCAAAGCTGATTGAAAGAGGTCTAAGTGGGCCTCATTCCTTTGGTTGCAAACTAAATCAAGTTCATTAAGAACTTGAGATAGTGCAAGCTGCACTACTGGGTTATTGAGGATGTTGGCACCAATGTCCTCTGGCACTCCAGCATTGTGTAACTGCTGGAGCAGGTGAGTGATCTGTTCATCTGCCATAGTCAAGAGCTCAGGCTCTTTAGATATGAGAGGACTTTAATGAGACCTCTAACTATGTGCTGGAGTTGCCTACAGCACTCTAGGAACAAAGGATTCATCCTCAACTCCATGTGTTGCTGTTGTGCCCATACAAGGTCAGCAACAATGTGCTGTTTCCAAACAGGGCAATCATAAAACTTTGGCATGCCAGACAACCAGGAATGGTTTGTCAATGACCTGATAGGTCATTCCTGGATAGGATTGAACCATGAGTTTGAGGTTCAGTGAAGCCTTGGGGATACCACTTGTGAGTCCCAAGCAATGTGCAAGGACCTTGAGGCCCTTGATTATCATTTGCAGTTACAGGGCATTAGGTGCCCTGCACAGTTGGATAGAAGGACAATGTCAAGTTGACTTAGCCCAGAATTTGGAGGGGCCATTGGCATGCTAGCCATCACACATTATGTCAGCCAAGTTTTTTTGGCTGGCCACTAAGTTAACAAGTCTTTGTTTTTCTCTACCACATTGGTAATGCACCAACACTGGCTAGAAAGACTCCTTGCCCTATGGGCAAGAAAAAGAAAAATGCCAGACAAGGCAGACAAGAGTCCACCTAGCTATGCACTGAGCTCTGGACAGAGCGTAAGGGGAGGAGGAGTACTGGGGGGTAGGCTATCCCCCCAGGATGGGATTGTTCAGTACTGGGCTGTTGCTTGGGGACATGCTGCCCCCAACAGCAAGATGAGTGCTCCCATGGGATACAAGGCCTGTGAGGGCAGGACCTGCAATGGTGCCACAGGAGGTGGCCCCACCTAGTTATACCATGGTAATGCAACAATCACCAATGTGGAAATGCAGTGTGCCCCCACAATGAGGTGGATTGGGTAGAGGACATGGGGGGCTTAGGGTGCTCCCAGCAAACTTCAGACACTCAGGGATTGCACAACCTGTGTGGTTGCACAAGTTCCAGCAGTATGTGGTGCTACAGTATTCTGTGGCCCCACTGCCAGTAGCTGGACCCAGCTGAGCAAGGGACATGGCAGGTCAATGATGACCTGCCACTATGTCATCACAAGTAGGAATCTCAGTCTCTGCTTACAACCACTCTGATGCAATGGAGATGGATGAAGAGGAACCTGAGTCTATTACAGCTATGATGGAGATGCTTTTCCCTCTGCAGCAGGCATACCTGCTGCTGCCCACCATGGTGTGTCCTTCAGATGCACCACTGTCATCATCAGGTACAGTGGGGTGACCAAAGGTTGCTCCTGGAAGCAAAGAGAAGCAGAGGGCAACAACTGGGACATTGTTAACCACACCAGCAATGGAGGGTGAGTCCTCCTTGTTGACTGCTTGGAAGATAGTTAAGTAATGCTTTACTGCCACAGAGAAGAGCAAGGGAAAGGCTCATCTGGGGCCACCAGAAATTCTGGGACACTAGCTCCAACATCTTCCTTTAGCCAGCATGTCCATCAATCTAGGAGTCATGGTGCTGCTCCATGATCCTCTAGCAGAGCTCCAGGATGTTGGGCATGTAGATGCAATCTTGAAAGGTTAGGAACCTGTCTTGGAGGGCCCACTTGTTTGCACGGACAGACTTGGTGCCAGTGGTATGTCCTAATTTCTGTAAGGGCAACCTCTGGGAGCAACAGCTAAATCATGCAGCTAGCAGAGGGGAATCCAAAGTATATTAGAATTGTAATCAACAATACGAATGGTAAACTAATCACCTAACAGAGGAGAATCCAAAGAGAACAAGTCTAAGGATCCCTGCTGCTTGGTGTGGTGCATCAATGGGCAGCAGAGGCATGGAAATGACTGTGTACATAACCAGAGCTAGCCAAAGTGCTTGACAAGGGATCATGGAAAGTTCTGGGGGTCTCCAGAGATCTCCAGGGACCTGTAGAATGCCCAGGAGATATCAAACAAGCCCTGGGAGAGCAGAACTGGTCAAGGAAAGTCAATGTTGGTCAGGGGCAGAGGTTGGAAAGGATAGTCCACTGACATCACCCCCCCTCTAGTGTGCAGCATCTCAATGCACAGGGTAGAAGAAATTCTAGATTGCCTGGTCTGCTGGCAAGAGGGGATAGATTCCTTG
This sequence comes from Termitomyces sp. DKA64, assembly GCA_017657295.1. Lineage (NCBI taxonomy): Eukaryota > Fungi > Basidiomycota > Agaricomycetes > Agaricales > Lyophyllaceae > Termitomyces > Termitomyces sp. DKA64. The sequence goes on along the minus strand of JAGGAV010015656.1, from coordinate 916 downwards.
AATGGCTTGGGGTGCATCTGAGTCTTGTTGGTGGAACTCCCTGACCAGTCTGGGTGCATGCATGTTCTCCTGGAGTTCCCAGGAGATGTCTTTGATTCTGTAGCCCTTCCACCTTACCTTGTATTGTAGTCACCACTGGAATAAATGGCTATCCAGGATCTCCTCCATCTTGTACTCCTCACTGTCATTGACCACCACCAGAGGTGGTGGGGGTGCTGGATGTTGCCCTGGGATAGGGTCCACTGGGGCCAGAGTCAGTTTGACCATGTTGAAGACCAGATGGAGCTGGCACATTCCTGCAGGGAGCCAGAGTTAATAGGCTAGGGGCCTTAGCTGCCATTCTACCATGAAGGTCCTAATTGCTGGTGCAAGAGCTTTTTCAATGGTTGGGTGGTGGTAATATTGGAGGCATCCAGGTAAACTCAATCTCTGGGCTTGTACTTGGGTGCTGGGGTCCTTCCATAGTCATAATATTGTGCCATGTTGTCCTTTGCCTTTGCCAGTGCTGCCCAGGCTTTCTCCTGTGCAATCTTCATCTAGTCCATGAACTTGTTCATGGCTTTGTTCTCCAAAGGTTAGGCCTGGGGTTTGAAGCCCATGTGCAGGTGACATCTGGTGTTTAGGAAGAAGGGAAAAACTTGGGTGACTGCATGAATGTGGTTGTTGTACTGAAACTCAGCATTGGGGAGGAGTTTGTCCCAGTCATCCTAGTGCTCATTGCAAAAGAGGTGGAGGTATTGTTTGAGCTCCTAGTTCATGCATTCAGTCTGGCCATCAGACTGTGAGTGATGGGTGGTGGAGGTGTGGAGCTTCATGTTGAGTAGTTGGTAGAGCTCCCTGGTGAAGTCTGCCACAAATTGTGGACCCTGGTTGGATATGTGGGCATTGGAGAGGCCATGCAACTTCCAGATGTTCT